>JAWLRI010000838.1:1544872-1576798 GCA_034781795.1 Crypturellus tataupa | reverse complement strand
AGTAACCCAGAAAGGTCCAGATGCACCTGGGACCAGAAACAGCATTTAGCGAGAGAGGGAGGAGTCAGATCACAAGGATGACCCAGTACTCTGTAGGAGTCAAACCTTTATTCCCAGGGCAGCAACAGAAGAGTGTCTCAGCAAATTTGCTCCGCTATAAGCCTTTGTTTTGCCTTTTCCAGAAAAGGGAGTTATTATGTACAGGAGTGTAGCTCGTGTTTATCAACTACAATTTAACACCATCACATCTTCCCTACATGTGGCAAATCTCTGCCTTATTCTACTGTGAGTGAACTCCCGAGGAGGAGCTGGCTGGGTAGCAGAGCTTTTTGTAGATCTGGGGAATCTGCGGGGAGAGCAGGGTGAAAGGAAGAGACAGAGAAATATTATCAGGATTTTATTCATTAGCGTTTTATATCAAAGTATAAGATACACCCGTATAAGTACTACTTCCAGGTCACTTGCTCAACTGAGAACAGGCACAGACAGTCCTAGGACCCAGGAGGACCTCATGCAGTGGAAGCACAAGGGATAGCATTTACATCGCGATGGGGCTGACATACCCAGCTCAGCACTCAGCCTCTGGTGCCGAGCCCTCGGACTCCACTAGCCAGCCTGGGCCTGATCCGCAGTCAGTTCAATAGCATTGATTTTTTGATCCCTTGTTAGTTTAATATATGATTGTGCCAATATTACTATCATTTTTATGGTACCGCTGACTGTTACCACACAAATGCAAGGAAATAACTAATTGCACCGATGCAAGAAGGCTTTAGTAAAATATCAGAATCACAAGTCACTTTGGAAATTAAAACACATGGTACTCCACAGAATGCCAACTCACACACAGTGAATCTACATTAGTGCTTTAGTTTGCATTAAAATTACATTTTGAAGTGAGTGTTCTAAACATTCCTACTTACTGTCTCAGAGATAAGATACACGCCAAAAGCACACCTATAGGCACCTAATAGGCATTCAGTTTTCAAGACCAGACTAATGTTAGTCTAAATATAGCAATTTCAAAATGCATATAGTGTGTACATAGGAGTGTCAACTGCTTTCTTGTGCAGATTGGTTTCTATCATGCCCTATTATCTGGCATGCAGGGACAGTCGAAGCATCATTTCCACTGATAACAGGCAGCCCACACACATAAATCAAGAAAGAAGAAACTATTAAAGGCCACAAAACTAATCGGGTGCAACAGCTAGACTTGATTTTCCCAGGGGGAAATACAAATCATTTGAAGATGTGAAAGGTACAAAGCAGTCATCAAATTAATACAGCAACACACAGATCAAAGCATAATAAAGAAAGAAACAGATGTGCAATGCTATTAAGAAGTAATTGAGTGCAAGTGAGTGATGAACATGTGAAAACATACAACATATCTTCATTCCCTTGCAACATTTGGATCCAGACTTGGCAGTGTGAACCAGTAAAGAGAATCTTCAAAGCATAAAGACCTTCATCCAGCCTCACAAATGTCAGGTTGTAACAGGTCCCTTTGCATTCAGCAGCTTTAGTGGGCACTATTATCTTGGTTTCGATCTTAATATATATACACCTTCATATTACCTGAGGTTTGTTATTTTTTTACTCTGCCCAGAGCTTGTATTGTGGCAGTAAGTTGTCTCAAGGCAAGAGAGAATAGTGTTTTTGTTTAAATACAAATGGGCATTTGACTTTCCCCAGTAAAACAGCGCTATTAAATATGTTGGTTTATCACACATTGCACATTGCTTTTCATGAACATCTACCTACCATCTAGTAAGCTACCAAGACCCAGAAAGGGACCCATCACATCGTGCTGGGTCATCCTCTTCCCAATGCTCTGGAACACTGGGTGTCCAAACCAGCCTCATTGCATACATCTCCCCTGTCTTCTATACACCACTTGCCCAGTCAGTTTTGCAAGTCCATCAGTTGCACTTAAGCAGTTGTCAAGCATCTTTATATAATATAATATTATATTATAATTTGCCTTTTTTTTTAACATAAAGCTGTCCTGAAGTAAGTTAGGAGCAGCATCAGTAGGAAACAGGCAGAAGAAAGAGGAGCATACAGAGTCAAAGGAGAACCATATGATGCCAGATTAAACTAACCTGTCTTCGGGAAGGAAAGACCTCTAGCTCTGTCTGTGTTTCTACCTCAGACTAATTGTAGGCTGGTTACAAATTCAGTAACAGTTGAAACACATTAGAAATGGTCCTAGGGTGCATATTCTGTCTTGATTTAATCCAAAAGGACTTTAGCTAGCACACTCCTAGGCTATTCTGCAGAAAGGACTGAAGGGGGATAAGTGGGGATGATCAGAAGATTTGTTTCTAAAGCACTTTCTTGATCCAACCTTGGATGCTAGTATAGACACACCACAAAACACAATCCACTCCAAGAAATTTTCACTCTGAATGATGCTAGGAAATCTCAGGCTTGCCCGCATAAATCCTAGTTATAATTAACAGATAAAAGGCTGGATTCAAATATTTAAGGAATATAGATTATTATTAGAAATACAGAAATACATATCCGAAAGCCAATAATTAGTGTGCTGAACCATAAATTATATATTTAGATAGTATAGAACTGTTTCTCATTTTTATATTTCACCTTTAATCCTTGAGGCTCATTAGCTGATGAATATAAGTAAAATCAATACCCTACGAGACGCTAAAAATCATTCAAATTTCCTGACACACTTTTCAGGCTGCCTGTTAAGGCACAACAAGCTGTAGTCTTAAGAGCACTCTCCACACATACGATTGTGGCATGGACAGGGGACCTCTAATACCTGTAGTACATGGATGTCTCATTACACACATCAGGAAAGAAAATTTCTACCCTCAAAAGGGATAATACGACAGATTAATAACTTATTTTCAGATCAAATATTTTAAAAGCATTTCATATGACACATTCTTTAAAGAAAGAACACATTGAGTTTTGCCTGGTTATTCACTGATTGAATACAAGAATGAGAGTTCTCAGTGATTAGATGATTCCAATTTAAATTCCAAATCACTCCCTTTTCCTCAGTGAATTATGAAATTCAAGAATGTTCAGAGCCTAGATATTCAGAGTGATGCCTTTTCCAGAGAGCGTTCTTGTGAGATACCAGAAATTTCATGGATATAAATAATTCAACAGAACAACATCTCATCTGTTAGAAATAAAATATTTAAATTAATCTCATATTAATCAAAGAGCAACCAGCACCTGTAATACACCTAGTGCAGACAGAATATAAGCAAAAGTTTCCAGAATTGAAGGGAACAAGCCAAACAACCTAATATCAATGTTGCTGTATAACATATATATCAATTACATAGACCTGGCACACTCTCTGTAAGGTTGTATGTACAACGTACATAGGTTTTCCCTAAAAAAAAAAAGGAAGCAGATTGTAATTCTTCTGACATCTCTGGTAGCAGTGACTGGTGTGAGCAGCCCCGTGAATTAATACTTCATGAGTGAGGGTCTTACAGACCAGCCTTTTCCAGTAAGGTTGGTCCGCTCCATCCTCAGCTTGTCTGGCCTCTTTCTTTCAAAGTAGCCCCACTATGGCTGATTGACAGAGTTTTGTAATTGTGTAATTTCCCCATGAGTTCAACCACAGCTCTCTGGCATTTGTCACCCAAGTGAAAGGAAATTACCAACTTCTCTTTCTACAGTGAAAAAAAGGTGAAAAAAAATGCCTAAATGTTACAGATTTTTTGAGGGGGGTCATTTTCTCCTATATTCATTTTTGGTAGTCTAAGAAAAATCACAAACCACCAGCTCACTGCTAAAAATACCAAATTCCCACCTCCACAATTACCCATCTGCTTACGAAACCTCTGTACCACAAGGGGGAGTTCAAAGACAACTTATTCAGAGAACATACTGGATATGAAACTCAGGAAATAAGAATTATTGCTGTTATTCCTGGCATGTGCAACACATTTTCTGCATAAGGTGGTTTTCCTTAAAAGCTAAAAACAAGAGGTATTAAATTATCTTTACCTTTATGAAAAGAAGAAAAAAAATGTATAGAGAATGAAATATAGAGCTTAGGGCAGAGTTTTCTAACAACCTGATCCCAAATCTGCTCAATGTTTTTGTATACCTGACTAAGCGGGCTGTTTAAATTCACAGCACTCTTAAAGGTCAAGCTGAATCCAGCTGAGTAGCCATTTCCCACCCACAACAAATCTGCCCCACGTATGTATTGATTTTGAGGCTGGAAGACAGGGAGTTAATGAATATGAGCATAGTTTTTCCTGTAGGTGCAGTCTATTTGCATTCTCAGCCCTCACTAACATGCTGGTGCTGCTGGGAACCAGCATTTTGCTCCATTTCACCTCCCCGACGAACTGCAACCAGAGAGATTTCTTGGATGATTTTCTTGCTGGACTTGATGTATTCAAGGAGACAGAAGGGGGACATCCATCAAAATATCTAAAGTGCTGAGACAGATTAAGTGAATAAGCCCACAACGGGATTCCTAAAATATCCCAAACACCTTTCGTGTTGGAGTTTTATTTTTCAGTTTTATTTTCTGAAAAAGGCTCCTTCAATTTTTTTTTCTTTTTTTTCTTTTAAGCGTCAAAGTTTTTCAGGCCTCTTAATTTCTGCTTCTACCCAAATTTCCAGTTCTTCCACCTAGTTGGGTAAAAGCTGATACTTCCCAAGCCTCTGGAGTACTTCAGCACCTTTTCCGCAGGAAAAGAGGTGCTGGGAAGGCTCCTCATTTTGGACAAAGTGTGGCATGACTATATGGAGCCAAACTGGGTCAGGCCCTGACCAAAGTAAATAATCTTTCCCCTCCCTAAGGTGTCTCCAAGCTCAACACCCACATTGTGGAGCCCAGGCTGTCTCAGGTCAGTAATTTATGTGTCTCTGTATGGTGCCTTCCAATAGTTATTTTAGTTGGATTCTTTCCATTATTTCCATTTTCCCAGTCCCTGGTTCTTATTTCCTGTTTTTATATGTATCCTCTTTTCATTTGTAGCCCCTAGATGGCACTGATTTATCACTGAGAAACAACTACTGTTTCCCTGAAATAGTTTAAAGAATAAAAAATTGCTCCCAAGAGCAAATTTGGGCACGGACTTATAAGATATGCCAAAATTAATACAACTGGTCCCCAGGGAAGGAGAAAAATACTGTGACTTTATTAATATAATTAATATAAAAATTGCATTATTAAGTATTAGTTAAAACAATCCATGTGCTTATGATAATGAGCAGAGATTTTAATTACTTAAATACCTAGCAGACTTTCAGGGAGCATTAAAATGAGGTTGAATACAGTTATTATTATTTTAGCATATAAATAGTTAGCAAGAGAATCTGTCTTTATATTTCGTTATAGTTTCAGGGTGTTAAGGAGCTCAAAGTGCCCTTAAACACTGTAATAAATATTTAGGTGTCTTACTCCTACTGGATGGAAATCTTACAGCATGTATGAGTGATAGCAGATTCCTTTCCTTAAAGCTAAAAAGTAGTGGGCCAGCATTGTATTTGCTGATCAATAAGCCCTCTTTCTGGTATGTAAAGTGCGAAAGGGCTCTCTGTTGAATCCTTGCCTACTACAGAGAAGTCAAACCACTTAAAAATGCAGTAAGCATCGCTCTATTATTATTATGTACTACCAATACTCTGGTGGCACAGAGAGCCTAATCAGATTGGGTTGTTGTGGTAGACATGACCTACGGAAAATGAAAATCTGCATCAGGGAGTTTGAAATCTAAAAAGAACAGCTACTGTGTGACTTTGCTGGAAGTGCTGTGCTCCTGAAATTCCACAAAAAGCGGGAGGCTGCTCCTCTCTGCATCACAGAAGAGGCAGCATCCTCCAATGACCCCATTTCACTGTGGCATTAACACCTTAACACTGAGCCTGAAAAGTTACACATGTGCTGTAATGCCTCAGCCACTGAGTCTATGTTGTTTTACAAGTCTGCAGTTAAGGAAATAATAAGGCTAATTTCTGGTTGGCATAGCGCAAATACATACTATATAAAACTTCCATGTGCTTTATGCAAAGTAGCTACAGAAACTATTACTTTTATATTTGATGAGTTTAATTTTTGTTCTCTGTGATGAGCTTAAGCTACCCAATTATCAATGAGAGCTAGCACAACAGATAATTTTTGATTTCATGTGGTTCACTATGCTATGGAATCTTTGGAAAATTTGAAAATTTGTGTAATAGGAAAAGTTTATCTATCGTCTTTTGGGAACACTTGGACGAATTTGAAAAAAACATATCCTATAAGTATTATTGCAGGATTAAAGGGACAAGATTCAAAAGAATCAAATAATCTTCCCTTTTTTTAAGACTTCAGATACTCCTCTGATATACTTGTTCATTCACATGGGCAATGGCTGGTAAAAGAGAATACCAAGACACTAGAAGCCCTATATAGAAAGTCTCAATGGGGAAATAATTCTAGTGGGCCTCTCCTGTTTTAGCAAACACCTTTGAGTATTAAATCTTCTGTAGTCATTATTGGATTTTCAGTCAAGCATGGCTAAATTTAAGATGGCCAATTTCTATTCCTCTGGGAGTAGACAAGAAATTGTGGCATTCAACTGCTGTACTACGTAATTAGATTTTTGATGAACTGCTATAACTGAATATATTGTAGTTAAAAATAGTGAATCCATATCTCTCTCTCTCTCTATATATATATATATAAAATCTATATCAAAAAACATTCTAACTTACTGAATTCCAAGCACAAATTCACTAACTTTGAATTGCCATTCTGGATCAAATACCTGCTTTTGCCAAGTAGCCTGTATTCAGCAGGTCTTGATGTCAGCTGCTCCAAAGGGAGTTAAAAGAGACCGGCATGACTGAACAGCTCTCTTTCAGAGGAGCGTAACTCTTAACCACTATTTGGTTGGTTTATTCCCTGAAATATGGCATAATGTCTTGTATTGTTGTCACTTTCAACTATTTCCAAGGACTTTATTATACTGTGTATATGTAGGTGGCATATATCTCTATCTATCAGAATTAAATGTGGCAAGGCAGAAATAAAAACCCTTAACAACTACAGTGGCCCCAACAGAGTTTAGTCTGACTAAAAGGAGAGTCCGTGCACTGAAAAAATCAAACCAAATCTCTTTAGAACAAGAGAATGGGTTTGTCACACTTCTTGCTTTACCCACTTGTTACTAAAGAATTAAAAAGGCAGGAAAAGCAAAACAACTACAAGATCATCTTCTTAAGAAGTTGTGCAAGACCCAGATTTTTTTCCAACTGATGCTCTGAAAATAAGAAGAAAGATCATGGAAGTGAAATCAGAGTAAATTCTCTAGCTTACTAGAACAGGTCACTATGTGATCCTAACTCTGACAGATATCAAGTGGGAAAAGCCCTGCTTATCATTTAGACCTGACAAGTAAGGAAATCCCTCCTACTACTTCTTGGTTTCTGGATGGTTTCAATCAATTTTATACTATCAGTGATTTAGGTGCAAGGATTGCAACATATTCTTTGTCACAGCATCAGCTATTCTTCTATCCCTCCCATGTCTATTTACAGTTTTTAGAAGATTCCAGTGCTATCTGAACAACAGTGCTTCCCACTGATTCTTTAAAGTAAATTGGTCACTTGTGACTGTGCTGCAAGTACTTTCAGGTGTGATGGTCTACATACCAAGAAAAATATACTAGGAAGTCATAAAGAAAAGCAAAGCAAGGTAACAGAATAAATACTGATTTTTTGAGCATAAGAAAAGGCTGCATTAATGAAAAACTGATTCTTTCACTATTAGGATATATTTGTCCTTGTGAAAAAAAAAAAAAAAAAAAAAGTCCCCAAAACTGGCCCAAGAATCATTGAAATTACCAGGAATGGGGAGAAGAATGGGTCTCAGATGTGCGAGGACACATCACACAGTTAGGGGATGTGTATGCAGTTCTCAAGCAAGAGTTCTCAACCTACTTAACATAGAATAATAATGGTACCAAAAAGTATAGTTGTAAATATATGTTACTGAAAATGCATATTATGTTACCTTTGACAAATTCCATGATTTAGTGTTTGTTGGTAAAAGACATTTGCCTAATAAAGTGTGATGTGCTACTATGTAATTTACTAAAAGCATCATTTTGGTTTCCCAGCTCATTTCTTTGTCTTTAAAGAGTACTACTAAAAACTTGAAGAAATGAAACAAATTGCAAAGCTTTGTCAAAGAGCATTTCTATGATGCTGGAAATATTATAACACATTATAGCATACTAAAAAAAAAAGGGTTTTCCTTCCCAAAATAGTTTCTTCATTGCTTGTCAGGCTGCTCCTAACACAGCCAAAATACTGACACAAAAATGGCTCACATCTTCTGATCTGTGAGGCCAAAGGCAGTGACGATGACAGCATTTCTACAGATACTGATAGGGAAGGATGCTTTTGAACAACAGACTTTCTCACTTTTTCTGAAGGAGTTGGCAAACACATAGCATATTATTACACATAGTAAAACTCATTGCCTCAATACATTGTAGAGGCTAGCAATAAAACTGGGTCCACAAAGAGATTATAGACAAGTGAATGGAAGAAAAGGCTGCTAAACATGAAGGTCTGAACTGCAATTTTGGTTCAGTAAATCTCAAATCTGTGATTATCAAACTACGTGTCAAGACTTCAGTAGCTGCCTCCAGCTTGCAAGAAGCTGCAGCTATCGGATGTCTTAGAATCATAGAATCATTACGTCTGGAAAAGACCTCCAAGATCATCAAGTCCAATTGTCATTGGACTCATCTACACGTCTCTAGAGCACTGCCAGGGGCAGTGACTCCTACACTTCTCTGGGCAGCATATTGAAATTTTTGACTACTCTCTCCATGTACAATTTTTTCCTAATATTTAAGCTGAACCTCTCCTGCACAACTTGAGGCCATTTCTTCTTGTCCTGTTGGTAGCTATTCTGGAGAAGAGATTGACCCTCGCCTCAGTACAGGCTCCTTTCAGGTAGCTGTAGAGAGCAATAAGGTCTCCCCTGAACCTCAAACTAAATAATCCCAGCTCCCTTACTGCTCCTCATAAGGTCTGTGCTCCAGCCACAACGGATTCGTTGCCCTCCTTTGGACACACTCCAGCATCTCAATGTCCTTCTTGCAGTGAGGGGCTCAAATCTGAACGCAGTATTTGAGGTGCGGCCTCAGCAGCGCTGAGCACAGGGGGACCATCACTTCCCTGGCCCTGCTGGCTACACTGTTCCTGATACAAGTCAGGAGGCCGTTGTCCTTCTTGACCACTTGGGCACATGACTGGCTCATATTCAGCTGGCTGTCGACCAACACGATGCCCTGGTTGTGTGAACAAATGTTGTGTGAAACACAACACAGCACACACATTGTTTTGCTGCATCCCCTGTGCTCTCCCTATTTCCCTATGGCAGTCCAGTCAGTACACAAAGGTTGCTTGTGCTCACAGCAGGAGCTAAATCCTAGCAGCTCAGTGAGGAGGCACCAGCACACAAAAGGTAGAAACGGAGCAATGAACATCTGTGAGGTGGCCTGAGGGCTTTAGCCTTGATGAAGCTTTTCTTAACTATGAAGAGAGATGGGAGAGAAGAATCCTATGAACATAAAACGTGGCTAAGCACTAACCTTTCTAACCCTAAGGTGTATAAGGACGTCAACCAACTTAAATCTACTACTAGACTAATGAAAGTCATCCAAGCTTTCACAAAAAAAAAAAAATCCAGCCAAAAATTCAGAAATTCATAAATTACTCAGAACATCAGTGAAGATCTACATAGATCATAAAAGATAGTTTTCTTGAGAAAAGAATAGCTAAAAAAACACATACCTTGTTAAATAATATTATATTAAAGATAGTGTTTGTAAAGATTACCTAGAGTGCCTCAGTCCTTTAAATTTATATCTGGCCTGTCCAGAAGACAAACATGAGACTCAAAAATTTAATTTGTTAAAATTTCAAAATCACAGCTGCAGACTTTGACAAGATTTTTTGGAAAATAGGGCGATAATCTTAGGCAAAAAGCAAGGAGAGAAACCAAAGCAGGGACACTTGTTTTAATGTTTCTGTTTTTGCTTTATTCATTTGGATGAATAAATATATTCAAAATAAACTTCCTGCAGTATATGTGAAATATCAGAGAGATATTTTGGTACTATACCTGTTAGCATATTATTGTTTCTGTCAGATAATCAATATTAGTTCAAAAAGACTTTCAGGACATATCACTGCAGTACATGCTAGGAAAGCATTAACCTGCTTGATGCAAATAGCAGCTGAACACTCTAAAGAGAAAAATACATTGCCATTTGAAAGCGAATCTTGCATACTTTTCTATTTCCCAGGGAAATCCTACTTAATCTATGTATTAAATTTTTCTTCCTACATAGCTCAAATATCTTATAGTATGCTAAACTGGAGGATATAACAACACGATGAACAAATTATTTTCAGAACACGATCTAACAGGTGTTTTCTACTTTTTTCATTACAAGATATACTTGGACAAAACGCATGAGGTGAGAAAGAAGTTATGCATGCCAGAAAACCTAATGTAGTATTTTCCGCAAAGTTATATCACACTTTCAAAGGTGAAATATTCTTCAGTTTTGGCAAAATGGGAATAAATAAATAAAAAATGACTGCTATCTTGCTTTGGCTGAGGTGTGCCCAAATCTTATCCTTGCCATCCTAAGCAAACTAGCTCTTCAGAAGGTAATTCTGCACAACTGAAAATGCTGCAGTCTGACAGGATTCTGACAATGATGGGTAATCTATTTGTAATAGCCATAATGTGACCTGGTATGTTGTTCTGACAGTGCAAAGACCGTATTTTTTTCCAAATTTGGAGTCTTAAACATTAGATAACTATTTGGTTCTAACTTAAAGCTACTTTAAATTTTCAGCTCAGGTTGTCAGATGCATCTTAGGATGCTTGCCTTCAAGAGAAACTATATTCTCACTGAACTTTCCAAGGAACACTGCTTTATCCAAGCATCTGGGTACTGGAAATAGTTTTTCTTTAAGAAAAACAAAGAAAGAACTATTCTTATTTCAAAGTAAATACAAATAATATTTTAATAGTTCCTAATATTCGTTTGGATTCTGTCTTTATATACAGTGTGTTTGTCCAAACATATCATACCGCAGTTATGCAGGCATATAGAACAGCCCAAAGGACCATTCTGAAATAAGATATCATCTCAATGAAAATTAAGGTATTGTCCAAATATGTAAAATAATTATTTTGTTTTAAATGCCACTGATATTGATTTCCATGGCATTTTGACAAGCTGTTGTATCTTTTACATTGAGCTATAACTTAGTTGTGGCTGAATTTCATGTCCAGCAATCTGTGAGCTGTTGTTGAATGACACAATTCCAAGTCATTCCAGGCTTTTTATTGTGCTGCATTCCAGACTGATCCTGATTTTTCTTTACCTTCCAATGATGTGACCTTCAGACCATCTCCAAATTCCCTCTTATTGTCATTGCTGTGAGCTAGTTGATTACATTTCTGCAATAGAATAGAGACAGGTAGACTTGGTTTGAGTTCTAAGATTAAAAATCCTCTATGAAAAAAAGAAAACTATTTGTCCAGGAGGATTAATTCATCTATAAGATGGTAATTATTTCTGTTTCTGTCTGTAGTTCTAATAATAAGATATAATGATGCTGAAATAATACCATAAGCACAGGGAATAGTTGTGCATACACATACAGGGGTACCGATTCCAACCTCTAATGCTTGGTCCTATTGAGAATTGGAATCTTGAGAAGTGCAATCTCACATAGTCTTACCCCATTAATTCCAGAAAAATCACCAAGATGATAAATTAAGCAACCCACAGTGCAATATTATAATGAAAATCTCTTACCCACAGAGTCTCTTATTCTGTTCTTTACCAGATATAATGCTAGTGAGCAGGAATCACGTTGCCAAAGTAATAATAAGCAGCACTTATTATAGAGAGATAGTGCCCAGGAAGATGGAATGAGGGAAGAGATTAATAAATATGTAAGTGGGGTCCCACGAGCAGCACGGGGCAGGCACAAATGTTGCAGCAGAGCAGGCAGGGCCTTGCAGGCGCAGCGGTGCTGCAGGAGGATGCTCAGTGTGACAGCAGCGCCTGTGTTGCCACCGGCTCCACTCCAGTTCTGGGATGTTGCAGCAGAAGTGAGGTTAGGAGCTGGTCTTGCTGGGGCAGCCTTGTCGCATACATGAAAGTCATTTCTTAGTTTCCTGAAGTACACCATCACTACCCGCCACCTCTGCACACAAATGTGCTCAGATATTTATATCTCGGGGGTATTTTCTGCTGTATTTTCATAATAGAACCATTCCATTTTGAATGAGTTTTTAATCCAGATGTTGAAAAAAAAATATCCTTGGAAATTATTTAACAGCCTGCTCTTTGTCAAACAACTAATGTCAGGGAAAAAAACAGAGGCACCAAAGGGAGCTTTTAGTCTAATGGCAATAATTATCAGGGATGATGATCTAGAAACAGAGCTATATTTGTAGAATCAGGCAAGAAAGTGGGATTTGCATTTCAGAGCAGCCACAAACTTACACAGAGAAGTTTTATCCCACTCCTGGCAGCAAGGTGCACTTCTGTCACACCTGGACATTTAACCTGTAACTTTCTACTCCTGCCAGCTTCAGGACATCATTCACTTTCCAAAAGTTCCTGTAAATCCATAAGAATTCCTCTCTCATGATATTTCTTGCTTCATTTTTCTCATTAGTTGCTTCATATCTGCACATATGAAGAACCTTTATATTGACACAGCGATGAGAAAAAAAAAACATTTAAAAATGTCTTGTATGTTGTCTCCTTGCTATGCGGTGTCACTGGCATAAAATATAAAACATGGATCAATGTCTCTATAAATTAATGAGAGTTTCACCATTGTCTTCAATGGCACAGAATTTTATCCCTCTTACTAATTTCTACTCACAAGGACTTCTCCCAAAACAAGCCCTAATACTCCTAGCAGAGGCTCCTCCGTAGTTAGGATGCAGAAAAGTGTGATCTCTCGAAAGCAAGTGAAAAGAGAAATCAGAAATGGCATTCTTAAGCATTCCTGTAGTTCTGGCTGTAATGATTAACAATTCCTCTTTTTTCAAACCTTGTCAATAAATACATAAATAAGCATTAATTTCAGATTGGAATATTTATTAAAGATGTAAACATCTCAGCAAAGTGACAAAATAGTAAACCAAAACCCCACCATGTTCAGATAAATTCAAGTTGTTTTAACAATACTGTAGTGTTTAAATTGGTGTTAATCTGTATATGCTGGCTTGTTTGATGTTTCACTAATTAAACCCTATCATGCTGTCAGGTGCAACTTAAAAGCAGAAAGCTATCTTTAGCTTTCAATCACTAAGCAGAGAGGAGTGTCTAACTCTAAGTTAGATGCATTTCAGAGCACTTATTGAGTTGTGCTACAAGCTAGCCAAGCCTTCACAGTGCACATCCTTACCTTGGGGCAAAGCGAGAGAAGGAAAAATAATAGCAGTGCTGTACTAATTTGACATCCATAATACTAGAATTACTTGCAGCAGGATTCATAAGGCCTTCTTACAGCCTGGCTAATATTTACGGAGTTATGATAATTTTCTCCGGAATATTACTGGAGTAGAAAAGGAACAACTAAATGGAGGAAACATGATTTTTGATGCAGCATGGATGCTGGTAGTTTCAAGAGAACAGCAGTATTTTTAAAGGATTATTATTCAAACTTTAATTTAAAATTCATACGATACCTTTAGTCATGATCATACATAGCCTACACCTTTTTTTTTTTTATGTTCTATGGAGGCTAAATCTCAGAAAAAGATTTCGAATTTAGTACATCCATACCAGTGATGAGATTGCAAACTAAGATGCAATATTTAATCTTTAAATACAGATCAAGAGTACTCTCTATGTTATATTATTCAGTGAACCTTCATGGATAATAATGGCATCATTCACATAGGCCAGGCACAATAATCATTTCTCATTTTTTGAGAAAAATTGCTTTCCCTCTTGTAACTGCATGCTGCTTTCCAAAATTTACCAGGCTTGTTATTGTGAAAGCAATGGATTGAATTCCATTTCCATTCAATCACTTTTCAAACAACTAAACTTAATAGATTTGTTTCAAACCTTTTTTGTTCCCACTTAAATATGAAGTCCTGCAAACAAAACAAATTAATAAAGCCATGGACACACTTTCCACCCAAAAGAATATTTTAAACTTGTTCCTTGCATTGTGCAGATCGCTTTCGGAGAAGTTAGAATCTACCATTCCAAAGCCTTTCATTTCTCAAATATTTGAAAGTGTTGAAAGCTACATGTCAATAAAATCATCTCTATCCCCATGATGAACAAAAACTGCTTCTTGGTGACAAAAGAACACCAGAATTGCTCAGACTTACTTGCAGGGGAGATTTTGCTCTGTTTTGTTCTAGTTTTGTTTTTCTATTTAGAAAATTGACCCTTTCTGAAAACTTTAGTGGTCCCAAGGATCAAAAACATTTTCCAAGTAAAATCTAGAAACAAAACTCATCACATTTAGATTCAAAACAAGCAGAGTATTGAAGTCTAGCTAATAGGAGCAAGAAAAAAAATCTGTCTTTACCCAAGTTATACTTATCTGAAGTGCCAGGCAGTCACTATTTACAATTTTTTGCTTTCTCCTGAGCAATGATGGTGGCACTAATTTTCTCCAGTCAGCACAAAATTATCTACTTTTACTACAAAGTTATCTACTTTTTATATTCTCCTCTTTAAAGGTCTATATTTTTGAACTAATGCCTTGGAAACACATGTTCAGTCATTAATCATCAAGAATGAGGCTGTAACAAAGAATTAAAAGGCCTCTGTTTTCTGTCAGCCCAACTTTTTTTGCCATTCCAATTTTGTGCACCTATATCTTCTCAGGTATGGTACACATAGCTTCCTAATGCTGCATCTTCAAAGCAGTCCTCACCTCACTCCTACAGTTCATCTATTCCTTGTTTTACCTGACTTTTTTTGACAAAATAAAACGACAGTTAAGTAGTACAGCTGTTAGGTACAGTTAAGTACAGCTGAATCCTCACATCCTGGAGAGATTTGTGTCAGCAGTTGTTCAGATTGTCCAAAAACAGCAGATGTCCTGATGGCTGAGTTGTTGCTTTTTAACAACTTTCAGAGCTCATCCAGGAAGAAAAGAGGAAGAATGATGCTGGGAAGCCCTGGAATCACCTGAGAGGTGGCATCTTGCTGGACCTACACTGGTAAATGGGGGCAAGATACCTTCATGCACTGCAGATTAGAGAGAAAGGCAAAGAGTCAAAAGCCTTTTTAAGAGGAGAAAAAAGCTATTTCTATGTAATGTGTTTCAGATTACAGAGATGATGTCAGTACATTAATTAAATTAATTAATAAAAAGAAATTGTATATTTAATGAAAGAAAAATTGTGTGGAGATTACAACTGACATTCTGGCCACATTCACTCAGACAAATTCCATTGCTGCTCTATCTTCTCCTTCCTTCCAAACTCTATGCAAGTTGCTATAGAAACCAACAGCTTGGATACAGAAACGGGGGGTGAATTACAGATTTCATCCACATATACATAACTCCTTTTCACACAAAATGACAGGCCCCATTACTGAGCTATTTCCACTCTGGAGGAAGAAAGGATCCTGCTGCAGATAGGATTTCAGCTGATCCAGAGCCAACAGGAGCTAGTCCTGAAGGGCTATGTGATGGTCCTGCACGAAGGGAACACTGGTCCTCTTTGGCTGAGAATGGTTATGCAAAATGTCATTCAGTAACTGTTTCATTTGTTTATTTTTATTGGCAGGTTACAAACAACAAAATGTCAAATATATGTCAAAATGTCAAATGTTCAACAAAATGTCATATAGATCCTTTTATGCAGTCAATGTGTGAGAACAACATGTAAAACATTTAATTTGGGATTTATTCCTATTTGTAAGTAAAGATGTCTGAAGGTGATTCAGCCTTAGTAACTCTCTAAAAAGGCATTGGACATAGATATGTCTGCCTCAAAATTCAGCCTTGAAAAGAAAGCATGGATGAAGGAAAAAGAAACAAGATCATAAAAAGATGAATATATGTCATGGACTTTCCTTTAATAAATACATCTGGCTTTACCTCTCTCTGTCCTAAGCCATTTAAAAAAGAAAGGAATTACTACCTAAATTGCATTTCAGAATATAACTTTTAGAATTATAAAAACTCAGCAAGTACTGCAAGTTTAGGACTGAAAAAGAAATCTTCCTTTCTAGGCCCCAATCCACTAAACACTTATCTAGTCAAAAGCACATGAGTAATGTAAGTGCGTTTTTGGATCTAAGCCAATAGATAAATGTTAAATATGTGCCTGTGCCAGCCAGTGCACACAATCTGCTGCTAAATGTGACATTTACATATATATATATATAAACTTCGGGATTTTGGAAGATTAGAAAAGTTGTTTATGAACCAGAACATGAGGCTGAAATCGTGATTAACGATGTCCTGAAAGTCTCCCTAGTGATTTTGTAAAGCATTGTATAATATTGCAAACAGCTTGGAAAAACAGAGATTGATGCAATTTCCACTTAACTCATTTTCAACTACATAGGGCATGCAGACCAGCTATGAAGAATGAAGCAAATGTATTTTAGATACACAACTCAAAATTTCAAGTCAACTGAACTCCAGAGTGTTTTCCCTATTACCTGTTCCAGCAGCATTGAAAGACAGCTGAGAGTTAAAGTTACAGTGTAATTTGCATTAATGTATTTTCCAAGCATCACAGAAGGAAAACTGCATCTCGTCTTTTTTATCTTTCTTAAATCTGAAAGGAGTAAAAAAAAAATGATATTTGACTCTCCGAGGAGAATGATTGTTTCGGTTTGACAGGAAAATTGAACTAACTGAAATGAAGGATGAGTGAGTTTAATGTTTTCAGTCTCAAGATTTTGCAGCCTTAACTGCCATAGATAATAAAATAAAGTTCAACATTTTGTGGCTTAGAAAATGTTTTCATATTTGCATAAGTATGGTTTACAAAAGACAAGCAAACCTACAGCAAAGTAAATAGAGATACCTCAACACTACCCCAAACTAGACATTTAAAGAAAAGGAACTAAACTTGTGTACTTCTCTTATACTATTAATCGGTCATTGTGAAATATTCACCTCAGTAGGACTACTCGACTTAATCCACTATGCTATCGGTGAATTTGTCGTGAATTTGAGACTGAATTTGAAGAAATGTCCCTAAAGATTTCAGTCAAATCCTATTGATGTCAACAGGCTTCCCACTTAACTTTAACAGGTTTTAAATCATATCTTTATGGCTAGATTTACAAGGGATTTATTCTATGCACAGTATTGCTACAGTTGGCTTTTATGTACCTTGTACTCCTCTATGGAGGAGATGCATGTACCAGAGGACACCCATGCATTCCATAATGAGATCAGCAGGCAGAAGGGAGGGACCTAACATAATAACCCTTTGAGGGATGAGAGATCGGTTTTACTGAGATTTGGACAGATATTAGCCAATTATCTGATAAACTGATTCCTTAAAATAAGTGCTGTAGAAACTCATTTCAATGTGTTGCTCTTTTCTGATCTTCTGGTTGTTTGTCTTCATCCACTACAAGCCAGCTTTTGACTTCATTTGATGAAGGCAGATCATGATCAAGCTACATATCAGTTGTCTTCCAAAGTGAAAAATGTCTTTTCTCTTTTGTTTTGGAATTTTGGTTTTGTGAGCTTTAAATGAGTTCAGCTTTGATTCACAGTAGAGAAATCACAGCTCAGCTGATTGAAATTCTCCATGTAAACCAGAACAAAATTGGTGATCCAAGCCTGTCTTAGAAGGATTTGTCTTGAGAAGCCCAAGATGGTTTGTCTTTGTCTCTTCTAGAAAATTTTCATTTTTCTAATCACCAAGCTGGAAAAGCATGTCCACAGACATTCCCTGTCTTCATGACCTTAAGTATGCTAGCAAAAGACAAACTACCACATTGGTAGGAACTGAGATATGAGATAAACCTAACGTTTCAGAAAAATATATAGCCTAAAATATCAGAGCACTTCCCCTACATTTCAGGTTTGCTTCTCCTCATTAAGAGGAGGAGCTAGTCAGGTCTTTTACATCTTGTGTGAAGCTGTTATGCTTTATCTTATGTTATGCTTTATCAGTAAGGTCTGTATCTTACTGCAGAATGGTAGCCCTAGTGCTTGGTGTTCCAAAATAGGACCAATTGGTCAAAATCTTAAGGAAATACAGACAGTGAAGCATCTTGTCAGTAGATCTGACCATGTCATGGGTACATAACAGATGTTGAAAAAACAAACCTTTTCTTGGTTAGGTATTATTGGGCTAACTCAGAAGCTTAAATTGCAATTTGAGTATTCAGGGTTTCTGTGGCCAACAAGAACTCCCGGTATTAGGTAAATGCTCAGTTTCTTTTATCATGACAGTTTTACACATAGATGTATAAATGTGAAATCCAATAGGACTTGGATATCTAATTTGTTTTTACAATATTATTCTATTTACTGCAGTTACCATTAGAGCCAAATTTCCATTAATTCAATAAGTATTTTCCTCAGCATGAATTTAGAAGACCTTAGTGTCAGAGTATATGTGATGTCATATTTTGGGATTATCTAAACAAATGCATATAATATTTGTCAAAAGTTCAGAAAAAATAACAAACTGTAAGAATATTTGCACAATTAATTTCAGAAGCTTGGGTAAATAAAGTCTAGTTTCCCACATCCTTAGTTTTGGCCCTGGCTGTGGTTCCTGATATCAGAAGAGAGAAGAAATAAATTAAAAGGTAAGAAATTAATTACATTAAGGCCTACCAAAATAAATAAATAAATAAAGCTTATTTGTCTAAAAGATACTCAGGTCAATTTCCTACAAAAAAAGATATAATTTTGTAGCATCATCCAAGAGACTACTTTTTTTTGTCATTTATCTGTTATGGAGAGTTTTCCAATTTCGTTAGTATGTAACAGATTAAAACCATAAGGAAATGCACAAAAGGAAGCTAATTATCTTTAGCAGCTAGAAAGAGCACCTCAGAAATCTCAGGACATATATTAGATAGCCAGAAAATGATAACAGTTTGTATCAAAGTGACCATTATAATTTCTGAGAAAGTCATCTGTGGAAAAATTGACTGATAAGTATGCCAAGAAGAGCATACACGTCTCGAGTGAGGAAACGAAGATGAATATAAACACCGATGAAATTCATACCATAATGGTTTAACGATAAATGAAGGGCTTTATTTTTTCTTCCTGTTGTCTATAAGTAAACTAACTGCTCTGTTAGTATTCAGCACATGGGTTTGCCCCAGTTCTCTCCTCTTAATACTAGTGATCAGCTGATCTCCATTGCCAATGAAGTTAGCCTATAAAAAGGATTATAAGCCAATAGAAAAGAAAACTATGGAGGTATGGAGATCACATTTGACTCAAAAAGTCTCTGAGCAGAAACTTGCTGGGAGATAAGGCATTAATAATCATACTTGCTGTTCTCCTTTTTCTTCCCACAATCATTTATTTTTGAGAACTGTTCTGGAATCAAATCCACAAAGAAAACAATTTCAGGAAATTTGTGCTGTCTGGAAATTAAATATGGATCAACTATTGAGACAGAGTGATAGTCCAGAAATGTTAGTTCATTTCCTTTCTCATGCCAATAGGGTTCTTATACTTTGCTCTTTGCTTCCCAAGATATATTCTCCTTGTCTACCTATCCAAGCACAATAAAAATAATGACTACTTTAGATGGATTACTTCACTGGTTTTCCCTCATCAAAACAAATATTTTCTTCCCCATCTCAATAAAAAGGAAAAAAAAAAGAGAAAAAGGAAAAGGAAGAAATCTGTTTTAGCAAAATAAAAATCCCTATGTTCTTCACATTTCCAAAGGCAACAAGCTGACCAGCCTCTGTGAAGGTTACATTTGTTCTCAGTTTTTTCTGCAGACGCACATCTAAACTGCCTTGCCGTTGAGGTAGATAGCAGGTCACTAGCTCCAAAATGCATGTAACTGCAGTAGCATAAATGCAAATAGAAATACAGGCAACGGATCACAGTGATGAGTACCACCTGGTCTGTTCACCTGACCTGTTCTATGAGCAAAAAAGGACTTATGAACATGATGCGCAATGCACGCACTATAACCCTGGTGTGAGAGTTGACTTTTGCATCAGGGTAAGGGGCCTTCAAGTGTGGTCCAGGTGATAATTTTTCTGGTAGACCATACTTCAGCAAGCATCCCAATGTGAAGTGTTGGAAAGTGTAATGTTTTAAAACTTCAGATGAGTTTTTTTTCCTCTGCTGTAACTAACTGCAAACTCAATTTTGTTCTAACCCCAAAGGAAATCTCATTTACTGTGCTGAAATCACTAAATATTATCACAGAGCCAATTTCTTAGATTTAACAGACACCTGATATTTCTGTTCCCTGATCTATTTTCTAGTAAGAACTACCAGTAGACATTTAACAAGGAAACATTCCTAATTATGAAGCATTCTTCTCACGCACAATATTTGCCAGTAATTTGAACCACCAGAGTGGTGATAGCCTATCACATGGCGAGCCCACTCTTTGCTTTGGAAAAACAGTTCTTATATAAGAAAACAATCTTGTACATTGTGTACACACACACACAAAAAGTTTTCAAGCACTTCTGTGGGTCACTTATAAGGAAACTTCAGACTCAAAAGACTCACTGAAAACTTGCAAGTTTTGCTCACCCACTTAACTTAAAGAAACTTTTCCGCAGCTTCAGCAGTTTTTACAAGTTCATGGCAATGACTAACACATTTTCTGAAACTAAAATAGCAAAAAGCAATCTCTTCCTGTATATTCGGCTTATGGTACAACATAAATATTTGACAGTTTGTAGAAGAGTCCACAGTATTCAGCAAATTTCTAATATCTACAAGAGCACAATACAAGCTGAATCTCAAAAAATGTAATTTTACCTCACCAGATTTGGCATATTGTGGAGCTGTACTTTCATACTGGTTAAAGCAAGACATGCATCTATTTTCCCTTTTTTGAATTCCACTTCTGTGCAAGTATATCCCAGAAAAGATCTCATCTTTTTACAAATTCTTTCACATATTCCAGCCTGTTTCTGTAGCATCTGTTAAAAATGTCGGCCAATGGTAGGATATGCATGTCTCTTCTCTGCCGTAGCTTTATTCTAACTCTCTTGGCATTATGGCATCTGAAAAAAGAAGTAAAAATCACCCAAAATCCAAATGGTATCAATGTTTTGAAAGAAAAGGCTTACTTTTGTTCTCTTTAAGATGACCTAAAGATTTATCTAAATCTTTGAAAACACAAATAAACAAACAAACCAAAAAAAAAAAAAAAAACACAGTCTACATCCAAAAGAGTGTTTAGTTTCAGTTAAGGCTTGTTTACTCTCTATATTTTTTCATTTTCAGCCATTGAATCCCACAGAATGCCACATATTTGGATAGCTCTGGCCAAAAATTTAGAGGGACAAAAGAAATAATTATGGTGATCATGAGAAATACCAGCTTACTGAACAATTAAAATACATTCCCCTCCCCTGCCTATTTCCTACATAAAGTAATTGTTTAAATTTATTAGACAGTATAAATTAAGTACAGTTAGAGTTCTCATTTCATTTTCTGACTGAATTCAACTTTTGACAACATTAATTTTTAATAACACTGCTATTTTTTCCCAGTTTAATGAAACAGTTGGCATTTGTGAAGAATTTGTTTCCATTTCAGCTTTTTACATTATAGTTGTTTCATTTGCCCAGACTTTTAGGCTTAGAAGACAAAAATGTAACACCTGTTTTAACCTATTAAACTGAGATTAGCTGTCTTCTTTAACACAATCCTATACAGCTTCTAAAATAAAGGTACTGCTGGGACCTGAGAAATATCTGACTGCTGGGACGTGAGACAGGATGGCTGGGGCTAGTGACAGTGCTTGGCAGCTCCTGCTGACTGGCAGAGGAGTCTGAAACTCTGACATTAGCTTTCCTCTTTTCTCTTTCTTTCCTGTTTTTAATTTAATTCTATCTGTCTGTTGAGGCTGAAAACTACTGGAGGCTGTTAGGAGGACTGTTAGGGTCATCTCATTATTATTATTGAATAAAACACTATAGCTTTTATAGCTATAAAACTTTTTTTCTTTTCAACTACACAGCAGGACAAATAGTCCTGCTTTGAGTTGGGGGTTTTGCACTCCCTTCCTTCTACAGTGATGACCAGTCCCCCCATAAACTCAGTCTGAGTATGTTACTGCTCTGTTTTCTCACTGCAGCATTTCCACTTATTGTCTGTTGGTGGCTCACAAGAACTGTAAAGAAGAGGCAAGGGAAGGATTTGGGCCTTTTGAAAAGGTTTATGCATTCAATAAAAATATCAGTTTCTAATTGGAAGTGGATGACTCAGCCATCCCCACTGATATTTCAAAATCCCTTGTTGTAAATAGGTGCACTGAACAGTAGTATAAAAGACATTAGAGTTCTTTCATATTTCCACCCTGGCAACACAAGCTACAAAAATCCCTTACATTATAGTCATGTTGCCTAGGCAATCGTACGAGGACGAAAATGCAAGACCAGCACATTAGGTAGCTTTTCTGCAGGCAGGATATTAAGGCTGTTGACCCACAACCAGCAGTGAAATCATTGCACACAATGAAGGCCCCTATAATTACAGAAACCCAGATGGCTGCTCTTAATAGCCCTCAGCTCAGCAAACGAATCAGCCAAAAGCACAAGTCCATGTAAAACGTGCAGATTGTGTATTTATTTGGAGGTAGTAGTTTAAGATCAGCTTAACTTGACTAGACTTTTCTTTGAGTTAAAATTCCTTTTCCTGACAAAAGGCTGTTTCACATAAACTGTGGAGGTTGCTCCTCTTCACATTCAAAATAACAAATTATCTCATTTACTATAAGAAAATCCTTACTTAAGAAAATATTTTTTAATAACTACCTGATATGATAAAATAGTCCTGTCATTTTCCTCATTATTTCCTAGTTTTAAAACATTTCCTCAACATTTTCTCCTTTAGAAAAGGACAAGTCCTTTTCTTACAAATCCCAGTCATTTCATATTTCTGTTTTACATAGTCATAGCAATCACTTGAAGTTAATAGAACTAATGTTCCTACATCTGGGATAATTTGTCATATCCCCTATAAGTTTATAATCTATTTCTAAGTGTTTATTTTAGTAGTAATTCTTTCTTGAGCACTGGGTTTTTTTCATAAGATGAAAAAACAATCCCACTACATTGTTACCAAGACTGGAAGAAGAGACTTTGAATCTTAAAAATCCTTTTCCAACTGAATTGCAAGAAGAATTAAGCTCATAGTAGCTCCCATATGTTCATTCAAAGATCCAAGCAAAATTTACTACAATTCTGTGCTGGTGATCCTATATGAGCTTCCAACAGATGACAGCTACCCTTTTATGATACTAAATCTCAGCTGTTCATTGCCTTCATCTGTTCATTGTGCTTTTGATTTTCACTTCATCTTCTGCCATAAAATACCATAATGATTTTTATATTCACTTCTTTCACTCTTTTTTTTTTATATATTTTTAACAGTGTGTCTTTTTTCCCCACATATGATAAGCTAAATTCATTTTACCATTATCATTTCCTGATCATTCTTCTGTGTGGAGCAGAGAAGCTTATTTCATTTTTTTTTCCCTTAGCTTGGGAGGCAGCATTTGTTAAAGGCAACTTGAAATGGGGTGAGTGTCAACAATTCCAGCAATAACTGCAGTCACAACCTTGTCTAAAAGAACTACTTCTTCCAAAGGTGTCAGAACAGAATAACTGATAAAATTCTGCTTAACTAACTGTTTTTAACCACTGTCCTCTTTTTTTTCTTCTTCAATCTGCTCACAGTATGTTATTGCAGTATCAACCTGAGGGGCCACAATATATTTCTTCTTAGCGAACTCAATAAAAATTAAAAGATATTAAAAATATTCATTCTCTTTCTACACTATTTCTTTCTGTTTTAAAAAGGAGGAGGAAAGGGAGAAGGATTTAAAGAAAGCAGCTTTGGTAGAATGGGTGAATTCTGCTAAGAAAGAGCAATGGTTTAAAAGGATAGGAAAGTTGACAGGTAATATCAGAAAAGGGAAAATATGCAGAAGACAGGAAGAGCTTTTCAGACAATCTCATTTCAATCATTTAACTAATGTGAGCAATAAAGCTCTGAAGAGTATATAACGCAGAGGTGCAGCTCTAGCCCTGGACTACAGACTGTACTACTAACTTTAGTGTCTAATTTAGAATGTTATACAGAAACATAGCAAAATATACCTTTAAATAGATTAAAACTGTGTACTTTATTTTTTTTCTGCAGCTATTATATTGAAAAATTGAGCACTAAATGCCAAATATGTGTCTAGTTTACTTCCATGGGCATGGCAAATACACATTCAAAATGCATGTGGCTTGAGAATGTAGTTTTACACAATTATTTCTCAACTCCTGGTAAAAAACACGGTTACAAACAATTCAAATTACCTTCCATTTAATAAGTAGTGGTTTATAGACTTTGGCAAATTATGGGGTTCAACTCTCTCCATTTGAAATGAATGGATTATTGTTTTCTGTCATCTCAGCATATTGGAAATGAGGTTAATAAACTGGGATCTTCAAATTGCTGAATAGATTTTTATATCAGCAGAATTAAGTAAATCTGTCACCTATATCATGTGCATTAGCTTCAGGCTATTTCATCTGCTCTGGCAAGAAAAATGCAGCAAAGAACTTTTTAAACTTTTCAAGACAACGGAAGTACTATTTCAAATCAGAGGAATATGCGCCTAAAACTAACTGTCCGTTGTGGACATTGAAATTCTGTTTGCACTTGAATGAAATCTGAAAGGATTTACTTGCTTAGAAGATCCTCAATATGCTTAATGCAGCACATCCTGACACTTCATTTTCCTTGCCTGAAACAAGGTACCAAGGTAATGTCAAATGATATGTAATAGTTGTTACATAAAATAGATGTTTTATTAAGTAAACTATCCCTCTACTATCAGAGAAATGATCAGGAGTCAAAAGTGTTTGACAAAGAATAGCAGAAGGAGGAAGGAAGTGAAAGAGAAGTAGTGAAAGACAAGTAAGTCAGCCAGGATTTATAGCAAAATAGAGGTTGAAGGCTGCTGCTGTAGCCACTTGCTATGCTCATAACAGTTCTGCTGCTACAGTTCAGGAGAGCTGAATGTTTGAGAATCCCTGACTTCTTTCAAGAGGCAAACAGATTGTCAAGAGAAAACAAAAGATGTCATTTTGTCAAAAGCCAAGGCATAACTATGTTAATGATTTGATTCCATCCAGTCTCCAGTACTTCAGATTCTGGTCCATCCTAAATTCTGCCCAACAGTAGCTCATGAATGGAGATTCAAACAAGAGAAAATAAAGTGATATTAACAGCATGAACAAACACTGAGAAACACTTTACTAGTATTACCAAGTCAAAAGTCAACAAGACTAATGATAGGATAGTCCACAGGTGTAATTTTTTCCTTTCCACAGAATTTGTGTCCTTATAACCTGGTCTACTCACAGTGACTTTTATTTTAGTAACTTTTCAGTTAGACTGTAACAGTTCATTCTGCAGTGTATGATCATTAAAAAAAACTGACTGACATAGTGCTTTGTCCTCAAATACAATCAAACATTTGTGGGTACATCCCATATGACCTTTTCTTCTCTTGTTTTCCTTCTCTTCCTGCTTTGCATTTCTATAAGTTTAACTTTAAACTGGACTTTAATGTACACATGGAGATTTGTTATCTCCTGACTTCCACAAGCATAGGGACAATTCTAATACACAGAAATAATATGTCTGAGAGAACCTCTCTAAATCATTTGCAAATGAAGATATGCCATGTTAAGATTCCTATTGCAGAATTTCTCGGCAAGGAAAACACAGAATATCTGTGGGAAAGATTTTTTTTTTTTTCTTTTAAATGGTCAAATGGAATACTATGTGAAGGACATCTCTTTGAATTAGTAGGGTAGGCTTCTATGCAAAGTCTGTCCTTCCAAGTGAATGCTAAACAGTTTTACATTACAAATTTGATGTTTTTCTCCCATTTTTATTAAATGTAACTTCTAAAAATCACTCAGTTAATTTCTTATTTGGGATAGTTTCAGGGTTTTTTGATTCTCGTTACAGCACAGATCATAAATTAGAGGAAAGAGATCTTACTTCTGTAAAAGCATCTTAAATCCATGTAAAAGTTGATATAACCTCCCAAAGTACTTCTTTGTCATTGCAGTTTTTGAGGACCCAGTTATGCTACATAGTTCACATGTAAATGCTAGATCACTTGCACTTCTCAACAGGAAATACATTCTGAAATCCGCAGCTGCAGCTGCTCCAGAATTCAAAGTTTGACTCTGCTATTCAGCAAATTGGGCATCATCTTAGCTTCTGTGTCCTCCTGCTTCAGGCCAGCTCACAGCAGCCAGTACATTTTCTTTGTCATTTTTTTTTCTGTTGTATGTCAGTTTTTTCATTCCATTCTCACCTGAGGATCTTGGCTTCTTTTTGGAGCTTTACTTTAGCTAATTTACTTTGCGTAATAAAAAACAGCAGATTTGGGGCTTATGTCTAAACCATTCATTTACTTCTCGGTACTAGTTTATCCTTTGGTTCATTTAGGTTTTAAGAACCAGCTTTGAAAGTCTCACCCCAAAAGCAGAAAATTTATAGAAACTTGCATCTGGACTTCTTTATTGTTATATTCCATACGATTTGTTAACTAAGGGAATCTAGATTTATTTTCTCAATATGTTTTCACCAAGTTGTCATTTAATGAAAAGAATGTCATTAATATGTCTTCCTGGGCTGGTTTCTCAGAATGACAAAGTCCTATAATTTTCATTCTCTACAGCAGTTCAGCAGAAATTCATCTGCTTTAGGGTCAGGTCTAACCTTGAAAAATTGGAAGACCAACATTTTTTTTGAAGTACCTCAGAAATTAAGTTTTGTCATTCCTGACACTGCATTTCTCCACCCAGATTTTTTGGTTTTGATATTATGAGATTCACTAATGTAAATTAGTCCCATCCTTTATTACTCTGAAATAGACTTTTTATGTATCTATACTGAGTATTACATAGTTTATTGTGCCTCCAGTAATTCACTCCTTGGAGAGAGTACACAAAATCTGTTTCTCATGTACTGTGAGAAATCCTATCTGTTTCTAATGCTTGATATACATATATCATTGTATCAGTCAGTGTGTGGGTAGACCTAAATAGCTCCAAGTAGGAGGACAGAAATGGCAGTGATAAACCCTGTGGGACCAATACTGATTTGCAAAGTTCCACCACATCTCAGCCCCTGCTCCTCTTTACAGAAAACTCTGGGAATCAGTGTGATTCCCAATCATCCTAACACCCACCCTAAAAGGTAATAAGATGGAAGAAATACACCTGTGGTTGTTTTGAGTCACTCAGCAGTCTCTTGTTAGAGAGGATTTCAATTTTTGCCTTTCTCTTTGTGACAGTATTAAACTTTGACGCCTGAGTAAATCAAAAAGTGTAGTGATAGAAATAGATATTGCCATAAGGTAAGTTCTCATTCACTGTGCAAATTTAGGAAGTGTGCTTCGATTCATATAGCATTAACACCCTGTTTACACCTTTATTGCCCAAAGATGGGACGTACTCACAAGGACATACCACATTTGTTCCCATCACCACATGTAGAACCCTATCTTGGTACCCATACAGCCCAATCTTCTTAGAGCAGCCTCTTTAGAATCTTGTAGAATCTTTACAACTCTTTTAGGCAAGTTTTGAGTGACAGAGTAATAATCTGATTCAATATCCAATTATCAAAATAGATTTTTCTAATTCCTTTTCATTATGTATATATCTACTGAGCTGTTGGAAATTGGTAATATAATCTGCCAACATCTTTGAAAAAAAATCTTGCTAATCATTTTCTGTTTACCTGTATAGACATTTTTCAGTAATTATAGATAAATTACGCATTTTAACTGGAATCATCCATATAAAATCATACAGTTACTGCAGGATAACTACTGCAGAAATGCAACAGGTTTTTGAGTCAAGCCAGAGCTTGTAAGTTTTAAACATGATGATTTTATATAAAATACATCAGATTTTTTTTCTTCATTCTTGAACTGGGTCACACTACATTTCTAAACCCATCATGTCACGAACTATTCATTAGACCCTACCTTCTCTGCAATTTTTAACAGAGATGTCCTTTCCCCAAAATATATTAATAAACAGAAGAGTTGAATATATATATATGTATAAAAACCTTATAAATCACCACTTGTGTAAGTCTGTTATTCTTCAGTATACCACTTTCAAAAATGGCTTTCTCAGAAAACATGATTCTTCCAGTTGAAATGCTGCCGAAGATATTGTAAAGTTAGTTATTTCACTGAGTCACCTGCTCTTGAAACCTGAGGTTTTGTAACAACAACAGCTAGAATCCTGAAGCAGCATTCTTCTAGTCACTCTTAACACAGAGTTAAATACTCAAAGGAATATTGTGTGAGTGCTTTCATCAAAGTTCATTTAACAATTTTTAATTTTGCATGTCTTACCATGTGATATATCTCTTTGAGGGATGGGGCTTCTGTGGGAAGGATTCAGCCCCACTCTATTGTCTAATAAGGTCAGAAGTCAGATTTTACACTTTACTTCCTTTCCTTTGTTTCTGGCACCACATTATATAAAAACATCTGCTTCCCAAATTTATTTATTTGGGGTCAAGTCTGATATCAGGATGAGGGAAGCAAAGTGCCTGCCTTTCAAGCTAATCACAGAAATGCACTGAATTATTCTGTATTCAAAATAAACTTTTGGGTTAATAAAAATAAAAATAAATACATTTTATGCGTTGATTATTACAATGAATGATTTTCTTCCTGCCTGGGATCTTCCTCATTACTATACTATCTCTTCTTACAGGAAGGTATTTTCCAAACATAAAATAGGTGCCACTTTTAGAATAAACTACATTCCTTTCTGCCAGCTCTAAAGTCACTCATCTGTGTCTGTATTAGGAGATGAACTTTGTGTCTCTCTTCATTGCTGTCATATGTTGCTCATTCCAGTCCTCAGTTATTCTTAAGCTGTATAGTCTTAGTTTCCCCTCCCTTTCATTAACTGCCAATCATCCAATTTTACATGGATCCCAGACTGTCTTAAATAATATAATTAGCACAGGTAGTCATTGAGTACCTCCATTAGAAGAGAGATTTCAAGTACCTTTAGCTGAAATGCTTTTCTTTGGGATCTTTTTTTTTGGTAATAAAAACTCAGAATCTCAGGAAAACTACATGTGTGCCATGTATTTCTTCTACAAAATATCTGCCTATATGAATGCGCTCTGTGCTTGCAGCTCTGTACTTATTCTCAGAAGGTTTCAGGTAACTTCTTGGAAGACCTTAAAGGTATGCCACAATTCATGTGCTATAAGACAGGCAGGTAAACCAGCAGTTCTTTCCTGTTACGATATTCCAGGAGAAGAGATGCAAACATTGTATATGTATATGTGTATGTAACTGTCATTTTTTTCTAATGGCCTTTAAACTTGGTGACCAAATAGTCTAGACCACAGCAGTGTGGTTAGGCCACTGCAGGAAGGCTATTCTACTTTAAAGATTCAATCAATCAGAAAGGCTCAGAAAGAGTAAGAGAAAGAAACATGGCAAACATTCAGCTCTCTTAGGAAAGGAACATGATTTTCTGCCCTTACTTGACAATCTATCTCAGTCATTGTATTATTCAATCTGTATCTCACATGAAACACAGAGTAAGAACATAGCTAAAGCAACCACAGAATGTAGAATACAGTTTATTGCCTTGAAAGCTGAGGGATATTTCTAGCCCCTCAGGAAAGGAAGATTTATGGAAGTCCTGTATTCTAACTAAATGTTGCATTCCTAGAATGACTTGCACAGAATGGAAGTGGACTGAAAGATTATAACTCTTTCCTAAGAATGAATTTACCTGGATTGTCATCTTAAGAGAAGGCTAACCAAAGAAGAGTAAAAGTCCATGGAGCTCAGGTTTAGATACGTTGGCTCCAAAATGAGGAACTTTCCATTTACCGTATAACATGTAGTACCCTCAATAGAACTTAAGATTTTATAAAGTACATACCTAAAAGTCAGGGTTGCAAAGCTCAGCTTGCAAAACCCAAGCCCTTTTTTGATCCAAGACCAGAAGCTGACAACTTAAAAACTACATTATGACTCAGATGCGGAAACTCACAAGTATGCATTGCCTACCCCTCCTGAAAATGAACTAAGAGATCACACAGTGACTTCATTTGTTGATTACTTTCCTAAAAAGAATTGGTAAGGCTAAATCTTTCAAAGTCATTTTTACAGGCTAAAGTAATATTTAGGCTTAATGACATAGACTGAAGCTGCTGAATGACTCAAACCTTGAATGTAGCCACATATTTTCTTTTAACCTCATATATAAAACCACTGCAACATTAGAAGATCCTTCAGAAACCAGAGAATGGATAGAAATGCATACAGAAATAAGAGTATGTACTTCCTTGACACCAAAGTCTTTGTCCAACAAAAGCTGCCCCCATATGTTTTTAATCTTTTTTTTTTGTAATACTTCTCAACTCAGCTTGGCCATGTATCCATTTGAGAGAAAGAACCAAGGTCAATTGCTTAAGACCTTCAAGTACTTTTTCAGTCTTGAAGAAAGAACAGCACTTGAGAACATAACTGCAAAGTTTTAGCATTGTTAAGAACACTGGTACTAAATACTTGGCTCAGATCAGAGGGCTTATTTTTCTAATTATTTCCCCAGTAGTCCCTTCATAACAGATTTGTATAACACTGACAATAAACTTTTTGCATTTGCTTTCAGCAGCACTCACAAAGCCTCCGTGACAGTTGTCTGCAGCATCTACAGCAGGACCTTCAGTCTGTGCTCAAACAGGTACTGTGTGACCATTGAGTTTTGGCAAGTCATGACAACTCCTGAAAATTCCTGATTCTGGGTTGCCCTGTTCAAAGATCAGAGAAGAAAGCAAATTATGCCAGTATGGTTAGTAAAGGAGAATTCTTCTTGAAGTAATGTGAAAATGCTTATGCAAATTTCAGAGCTTTCAGAGATTTTAAAACACCAACATCTGGAAACTGGAAGATTTATTATTCTAGCTTTGCAGATGCAAAAACTGAGGAACAGATGAATGCAGGATCTCTCATGCACTGAGAAACTCCCTTTGAACAGCGAACACTGTTCTGAAGAAAACAATATTATACAGCAGAATTAATATCTGATGGAAGTAGAAATGAGATCTAACCCAGACTCACTGACCCTGATCTTCAGATTCCAGTTCAAAGCATCTCTCTTTACTCAAACAAAAATTTGATGATTTCTCAGAACCGGTCTCCCAATCTCTGCTGATCATTTGCAGGAGAGTATATATCCTGGAAAGAGAACATGCTCCAACCTGTTATCTTTCTCAAAATTAATCATTCTATGACAGAGGAACATGCAAGATGTACCTAATTTTTTGAAAAAGGAAAAAGGAATTTTGGGAATCTAATGCTCTTGAGGTCTGGAATGCACGGATCTCAACCTGGGAGTGGATGATGAGCGTGTTGAGAGCCTGTGGGTAAGGGCTAAAGGGCAGGCTAATGTGGGAGACACTGTGGTGGGTGTCTGCTACAGGTCACCTGACCAGGGCGAAGAAGTTGACGAGGCCTTCTATAGTCAGCTGGATATTGCCTCACGGTCACAGACCCTGGTTCTCATGGGAGACTTTAACTTCCCCAACATCAACCGGAAGGACAACACAGCCAGGCACAAACAGTCCTGGAAGTTCCTGCAGAGTGTTGATGATAACTTTCTG
>JAWLRI010000838.1:1478897-1544772 GCA_034781795.1 Crypturellus tataupa | reverse complement strand
GTGTGCAGGGGGGTTGGACTAGATGACCTCTAGAGGTCCCTTCCAACCTTAGGCATTCTGTGATTCTATGATTCTATAATTCTTTAGAAGGTTTTCTAAAGGTTGGGCACAGCTCTTTTCAGCTTCTCAAACCTGTCAGATTTCCAGTGATTTTTTCCAGTGATTTTTTTGCAAGCAGTGTCAGTAGACTAACATAAACTGAAACTAGCGAAGACTTCCAAGGACCAAAGTACGACTTCTGGCTATGATGTAGGAAATAAAACTGATAATATTTAGGGCAAGCTCATCTGTAAGTAACAGGTTTTATGAATGATTTGGAAATATAGATAAAGATGAACTCATGAATAACAACTTTCTTACAACTGTTCTGATGATCTCTTTACAGCTATATTGATGTAAATAAGAAATTACTGAGATACTAACAATACAGGAAAGAATGAAAAAAAAAATCAATAGAAGACTGTAGATGTATGCTTGATTTTCCTACAAGGCATTGCATACACAAAGGAACTTGGAAATTATGGAGAAGATTTACACAGGCTTCATAATTATGCAATACATTGTCACTGAAGATCATAATTCACTTTCCTGTCAAGGCAAATGCCGCTCAGACTTGGAAAAAACGAAGAAGGCTGACAAAATGCAGTTCACAAATACCACAGCAGCAGTATTTCCGAGGTCCTCTAAGGGATATATGAATATGCACTATTCTCAGTAATTTTTGCAGAAACTATTGCAGACTTTACACAATGAGCTTTAAGAGATAGCTTGACAATACAAGGGTACTCAGGAATTTAATTTGAATCAGACAAATTAGCTTAAAATTTAATTAATATATTTAAACATGTTGAAATTTTAAGTTAATTTATCTAGTTCAGATTTAACAGTGTTAAATCTCTGAGTGGACAGTTTTGTCTGAAATTACAGAAACATCAATATGATATGGTATAATTCATTTTCAGAATAAGATAAGTACAATCAAATTAAGGCTATCTTAATTCCAGCACAAATATCTGTGTTGAAGAGCATCATGCTCTAATCAATACATATCAAAAGTTACTTTCTTCCAGTTTCTTTTCTGAGTTTGCATGAAGGAATTCAGAAAGAGCTTCAGTGGCATATGAAAAATCTCAAGTCAGTTCCACTATTCTTTATATAAGTCAAATTCCCAACAACTGAATAAATCATAGTGAAAATCAGGAAGGTTATTTGACTTATGATTTTCATTTTCCATGGGAAAATATCAGTATTAACAACAACTACTCCCCAAAATGACAATTAATAGAAAGAGCATTAACTACAAAAGTGATTTAGAAGCAGCATGAAGACATGACAAATATGGGTTTACCTATTACTGGTTAAAATTGACACATATATTTTTCTTTTATGAGATATTTTACCCTACTTGTTCATCCAAATTTGCTTTATGGCTCAGTCATTTGGAATTATGCTAAGGGGCTAAGCATTTTTCTCTTGCAGTTCCTTGGAAAAAGTAGATGAACTGCTTTCCCTAGAGAACTTTACCTTCAAAATTATAGACTTCTTGCTCCTGATAACTGAGTTAGTAACACTATTTAATACACAAAGCCATCCTGATCCTTTTAAAAAAGATTATTCTTTATTTTACATCAGTGCACAACAGAATTACCCATCCACTGTACTTTATGTGAGACAAAAATCTGATGGGCTTATAACCAAACACTGCTACTGTATGTCAAACTGTCTGACAAACATCTTATTGAATAATCATCGAATATTACACTGGAAATGGACTTCAGTTGGCCTCCTCTCTGAGGAAGGAGCAACTAGGTTAGCTGCTGCTTTTCAAAGCCTGCTTTTGAAGAAATCCAGTGTCAGGCATTCTGCATCCTCCCCAGATATCCTACTGAAGCTTATAAATTCCCATTGCAGTTTCAAAGTTCACATAAAATATTTCATTTTCTCTTTGAAGCGTCTCTTCATAAATACTAACACACTTCTCAATCTTTCTTCACTGATGTAAGCAAACCAAATTAATATAGTATTTTTTTTTAAGACCTCATATCCAATACTCTTCCCTGGATTCACTCCAGTTATTTCACATCCTTCTTGGTTCAAAATTGGGCAGAGTATTCAGTGGAAAAAATACAGCTATTGAGGGAGAAGATTTACTTCGAATGGCATCAGTTTGCACTCTTGCTTTTACATGACCTGCACAAGTTATGCCTCTTTTTGCAAGAATGTCACATCTCAGAGAGAATACAGCTAGAGATCTGTTATACTGCTAGATCTTTCTTCAGAGCAATTGCTTAGTCAGTTATTTCTCAGTCTAGATATAGTCAATGATGTGAACTTAGAGATGGGAAATGTTCACATAAAATTAAATGTTTCATTCAGGTACACAACCTTGGGAAAAAAATCTATTTAGAATGTATGATCATATTTCTTTCTAATGTACTGTCTTTTCATGTTTGAATATTTTAAGATTAAAATCACAACAGTTCAGAAAATCCCACTTATTTTTCTTGGGGGAATAGTGTAAGTTCATTTACGTCAATATGGTCTCAGGAAAAGTTGTATTTCTATTATTACAAATAATTATATATAGTTGTTAAACAGAAAATCCCTCAAAACTTCTAGAATTTCTGACATCAAAACTTCCAGAATTCAAATAGATTTTTCACAGACAATTTTTAAGTTCTTTTAAGAGTAATGTTATATTATTTTATTTTATTTTATATTATATCATGCATGTAAAGATATACTTCAACAGCCACAGTGACATCGATGTCATCACTGTTAACCTTAGAAGGATCAAAAAGTCATTAGTCCTTCCATTACACATCTTTCGTTGACATCCCTTATTTTATGTACATGCATCTTGCCTCAGATTTTAAAACACATTTTAAGTACCTGTCAGCTGGAAGTTTTCAGAATTATCTAGTACTTATCTCAACCCTATCCATGCTTGTCTTGTCATGTCCTTCATTACAAATAAGACAAAACTTATTGACTTAATAATTTAGTTGAGTAATATGTGCTCAGCTTCTTATTTCTCATCTTTTTTTTCTCCAGGAGCTTTTTTTTCATTAGACCTTGATAAAGGCATGTATTCTCACCACTAGTTTCATGGTAGTAATAAAAAGAAACACCTAACTAAATGCATTTACCAAGAAAGTACCACCCGTTCTTGCAGTTATAATAACCGAAGATTGCCTAGGCAACCTGCATAGCAGTGTATAGCCTGCACTTAATCACACTCTTCTTTAGTCCTGATCAGGATTTAGCCTTGCATCTTCATTGAAATCATGCTCTTTATAGAGTGCCGCTCTTCCTCTCACATTTTGCCTTTGTATACAAGAAGGTAAAGGCTAATAGTAGCTATATGAAATCCTCAGTTTCATTAGTCTGCCCTTGCATTTGGAGGAGTGAGGCGAGTTTCTCCTAAGAATGGGTTAGATTGACTTTAGCTCTGTTGTTGCTTGAAGAAACCTAAGTTGATTAGTCCCACTTGACTAAAGTTGGCCTTTGTGCATATACTCTGGTCTCTGTTCTCAAGTAAATTTATCATACATACTTCTTATTAAATTGTGTGCTAAATATGGCAGAAAAAATAATTAAGATTTCTCTTACAGATTAAGTGTTTTCCTACAATTCATTTAAGGACAACGTTTCATAAGAAGAACAATCAGAAAGCTTGGCCAAGACATGGCAGGTACAATTTTCAACTATCTTTTGGAATAATAAATTCAATTATATTACATATTTTATTGAAAAAAATCAGTAAAGGTCTCAAATATTCAAAGAATTCAGAGCATGAATTAGGATGGTTCTGTTTACAAGTCTGAGGGTCTTTCATCAATATTGGACTTTGAAGTAAAATATAATTTAATATTCAGAGAAAGGAAACTGATATTCTGGTCCTGCAAAAAGCACAAGCAGTGCCACAGACATTCATTAATGAAATGTGCTGCTTCAAAATAAAAATCCCAGATGTCATTGACTGCATGTCTTGAAATAAATCATGGCTTCATCTTCTGCAATTTTCTTTCACATTAGTTGTATTACTCTCTCATGTTCCAACTCATGCTGTTGAGATTTTATATATACTCTGTTGAAGAATAGGAATTCTACAATTGAAAAAATATGTAGATTAAGAGAAACATTTGCTTCTCTGTTCCATCCATTAGACCATCATTCCAAGAATATTGTTTGTGCAGATCATGGAAGAAACTGTGCCCAGAATGGGAACAATTGAATAGATAAAGAAGGCAGAAGACATCAGTACTAAGCTTTAGAAATTTTTTTCCATCAGCAAAGCATAAATAAAGAATATGTTTCAGAAAAGAAATTATAATAAGAGATAGAAGTGATAAAACTGGTATACCAGCTAAATAAAGAAATGAGTTAATGTCATTCCAGTCTTGATATATGTACTTTATTATAAGATATCCATTGAAAGACAGAAAATCAAAAATATTATTAGAATAACTTTTTTTTTTCTGAATGCTTTGGATAAATTATCGATGGATGCAAAATCTGGTTGGCAAAGCTGAAGTAACAAATATTTATTTTATCATTAAACATCAGCTTTTGGGGGTCCACACGCCTCTGATTTTAGAAATCCATAAAGATCAACAAAAAACAAGCATGTATGTTTTAAAATGATTGCTATTAGTTTATTAATGTCACACATTTCTTTAACTTCAGGCTTATGATTGGAGATGCATGATGGAATATTTTGGTAGAGAAAAATATATCAAATATATGAGTTTTTAACTGTTGTACTCAACCAGAGCTTAATGTTGAAAACATCTATTAGTATCTCTTCTCTTTGCTCTATATACTTGACAAGCTGTCCTAAGTTTTTTCCATCATTGATGATTTGTCAGTTCTTTGACTAAGGTATACTATTAAAACCAAAAATATATAGAAAAAGAAGTCAAGATGTCTGTAGGAGACGCTTGGAAACTGTTCATTTTTAAGTGCAATAGCCATCTTCTGATTAAGGGATGCGTTTTCCATTCTTAAGGGAAAAGAAAAAGCTTTATTCCTATACTTTTATGTCATGCAGCAGAGGCTACAAGACAACAGAGAAGGATGAACATCCAAATTATAAGTGTTTCTATTATATTAATTTCTATGTAATATATCTAAAATGACTCATATCATTATGACTCTACGTTATCCCATGTAATCAGAGTCCATTATTGCACTGCTATCTATTTACTTTGGTAGTGAGGTAAGGAGTACAAAAACATTTTTCAAAGCCCTCAAGCTATTAAAGAAAGAATTCTCTAACAAATTGGGAACAATAGCTCATGGCTGACTTTTGACTCTTATCTCAAAATCTCCTTCTGCTGTGTGCTATGTGAAGGGTGAGACACAGGTGGCACATGGTATGGAATGAAAGAGACGGTTCTCAAGGAGTGCAGAAAGCTTCAGCAGTACCCACAACATATCCAAGGCCACCTCAGTGTATGCAGAGATCTAGACTCCCATGTATTGTCAGGCAAAAATACGGACAAAATTATGCACTTCTGAAGCTCTGTAAAAAATCACCACAGCAAACTAAATAACACAGCAGCTTTTGGGAGAATAAACACCATAAGGAGCCTTCAAATAGATGCATGTTTTAGAACATTTTAAACAAATATTAAAAGGTAGCTATATTAGATAGATACACTGTCTTTGATTTCAGTAATTTCTTGGAAGGATTAAAATGTTATGTCTCTTATTTTTCTCAAACAGTTACTAAATTATGTTGATTGCTGTGTTATTTTCAGACATCATTTCAGTCCCAAATATGAATTATGTAACAGAATTTCTGTTGCATTTCAGATGCTTCTGAACCACAACTTGTCCTATAGAGGAGATTCATTTTCCTTTAATTTACCGAGCAAATGAAAATGATGAAAACACAAACTGCTGCATTCCTCCCCTCACAACACATGCTAGCTATGTCCTCACAGATACTTGTAGTGAGAACTGGGCTAACTAAATAAAAATAGAAAACAAAAAAAAATAGGGTCTTAAATTGACAGATCTGTTTTCTAGGAATCCACTTACCCCTACACAGTACATGAGTTCGCTAAGGTGCAAGCCCATCATGTGTAGATTATGTTCCTGTTCTCAGGAAAAAGAAGAAAACAGCCTTTTCCATGGTTTAGTCTTTACGTGCATTCATACCAGGTCTCCACATAGTCTCTGAACGAGTTCTGTCCACAGCAACATCACCACATAAGAGGATCCAGGTAAGTCCAAGGCAAGATCAGCTTGACCTAGAACAGGAGAATTTCTTCTGCTAACAGGAGGTGATAATACTACCACTTTTGTTAAGGTAAAGGTATATATAAAGAAATCATGCTTGCAACGGTATTAAAAAACATATGCCTCCAGTGTTATTTTTAGAGCATACTGTCATTCAGCCTCAACATTGCATAGTGAGGGGCGAGGGGAAGGGTGAGCTGCCCTGGAAATTCCAAATTAAGCTTCTTTAAAACACTTTGCAAAACTTGCCCATATGTGATTTTCCTAATCTTCCAGCAAGTATCTGTGATCACATCTGGCTGTGGGCTCTGGTTTCCAAAGTCCCCATCCAAGACACCTGCAGGGTCATCTTACCACTCCTGGAGCTGCTAATTGAAGAGCTTGAATGTGAACTTTTTAAGGGATTTTCTAATAAACCTCACAAATACATCAATAGCTTTTGTTAAAACAAAATTTGGAATTCACAGACAATTTCCATCGATACAAGTTTCCCATGGATATAGTTTAGCTCCACATATAGCTCCACAAACTAAACATAGAATGTGGAACAGTTAGCATCAGCTCAGCAGTTCACTTATGCCCAGCAGTCTTGTGTGTTGACTGAAGCAGGAATTTTTGCACAATCAAATCTCAGATACTCTAGATGTTGCTCACATGAACCCTTACTAGCAAAATAGCAAATATAAAACAAAACTGGAAACAGAGCAGAACTTTCTGTTCAACTAGAAACAGCTGTTCCCGCTGTCTGAAAAACAAGTGTTCAATCTGCAGTGAGGAACAAAACTGAGACCACTTTAAAATGTTCAAAGAGAAAAAGACAAAGATCTTGAAATGTAGAACTGACAAGCCTCCCACACGCACAGAACGGCTCATGCAGCTGGTTCCTCTCTCACATCCCTTGAGCAGAGTTTCATGTCACTCTTCACAGCACCATGTTGCAGCCTCTCTCCTGCTTGACATCAGACACAGCCTGACCATGCTGATCTTAGAAAGGAGTGACTACCTGAGCAGGTCTCATTTTCAAAGAAGCTCAACAAAAAGGCAAACTGCCATCTGCCACCTGTCCTCCCAGCCCTAGTAATATAATATATCATGTCTGAGTCCATATTCTAGCCATCCTTCCCATGGCATGAGCTATTCTTGGATCTCATGTCTCCAGGTCTACAGAGCACAAAGTCCATTAAACACCCTGTGTTCTGGGTCACTGCCTGTTGTCAAAAAAACTGAAAAAAAAATGAGGTCATCCAGAGATGAAGATAATCACCTTCAGATCCATGTTCCAGGACCTGCATGCCTACTTTCAACTGTAAGACTAGCTTGGTAGATGAGGCAGTGGATGTTGTAAACCTTGCCTTCAGTAAGGTTTTGGACTTTGGCTGCCCCTTTAAAATCCTCATAGACAAGCTAGCTAAGTGGTCAGTGAAACAGACTGATCAATGTCATGAAATCCAGCTGGAGGACAGTCATTATGGGTGTCCCCCCAGGGTCAATATTATTTAACACCTTCATTAATGACTGGGATAATGGGACCAAATGCACCACATTTACTGAGGATACAAAACTGGGAAGAGTGAGTGAAACAACAGGGATTTGGTGTTGTTCAGAGGGACTTTAACAAGCTGGAGAGATGGGCAGAGAAGAACCTCATGAAGTTCAACGATGGGAAGTGCAAAATCCTGCACCTGGAAAAAATAACCAGTGCAGGCTGGAGTCTGACCAGCTGGGATTCTGTTGGATGCAAAGTGAACCTGCAATCGGACCTTGCAGCAAAGGAGCCCATTAGCCGGTTCAACAGGGTCCTGGGCAACCTGCTCAAGCAGGTTCTATTCTGTTTGAGCAGGATAGTTGGACCAGATTTTCTCCAGAAGTCTCTTTCAAACCCAACTATTTTGTGTGATTAAACTTTGTCTCCCACATCCCAACTAAGCAGTCAGTATTTGAATTGCAGTCCTTCTGTTTATTTTCATGTTTGTTTTCACCAAATGTTTATTTTCACCAAAAAATTATATGCTGCCCTAAGAAGCCTCTCCAATAAAAGTTTTATCGAAAAAAATTACAAAGAATTTCTCTTTTCACAAAACAGTACATTCTCGTAAAAAGTACATTTGGTCCAAACAATCCCAGACAAATCTCGTACTTGGCTCCTGGTGCAAAAAAAATGCTAATTACTGAAATGTGGTAAGCTCTGTTAGCTGTTTACAAAAATGGAAGCAGAGTCATGAACTCTTTCTGTCAGCTGTCATAATTAGTAGTAAGTTAGTGTTCACTGAGGGATGTTTCTGGCAAGCTGTCAACCAGAAAACTGAAAATCAGAAAGAGAACTTCAGACTTGAAAAATAGCACTGTAGCATGTTTAATGCAAGATTTGTTTTCAGTGCATATAGCTCATGTGGAAGTAAACAGAAGCAGGCCTCTGTTGAGCAAAAAGAAAGAAAGGAGACTGTCTGACAAGGAGAAGTGTTTAGTGAATCTACAACAGGATCTAAAACATCCAGTTTATCTTATGCATTATGTTGTAAATTTCTAAATGCAGCTCACAGTAAAAGTCCTTCCTAGTCAGTCCATTTTTGCTTGTGTATAGAGGAAATTCACTTGATGTATATTCTGCAGCATGTTACACTTGCTAAGTATTTCTGTATCCATTAAAGACAATGAGGAATTAGAAGGCTGAAATGAAGAAGATTAAATCAGGAAGCGACAAAAATTTGTAGGATTTCCTATGCCAAATGAGACTGCTGCTCTAGCAAGATCAGTGTACTTCTGCAATAGAGGCAGTAACAAACGGTTCAGAAGAGGAAAAGATACGAAACATATGAGCCCCAATTTAACAGAACAGCTGCATTTCCAATTCCCATTTAGCTTCCAAACTTCTCATTGATTTTTTAACACCACTGATAAATGTTGTGGAGTGTGACATATGGTGCTATTTTCCTAGTCTACAGTAAGAATATGTCAGTGAGGAAAACAGCTATAAAGAGCAGTCATACTGAGAGGATGGGACATGTTAGGGGTACAGGTAAGGTTTGCCAGCAGCAGTTCACATGAAAACAAGCTAAGATAAGCAAGTTAAGGGATATATGACTTCCTTGATATTATTTACCTGGCTACAACAAGGGCCAGGGCAGAAATGTGCCTGCCCTGAGATGGAGGATAAGGGATGCCAGATCAGTGCAGAGGGGATGGGGTTAAGGACCAGAGAGATTCAGACACCTCCTCCGTAGCCATATTGAGGTACACAGGAAATAGGAATGGTGTTGCCATGTTCTGGATGCAGGTATTCCCCCAGGTATACCCGGTGCAGCCGGGCTCTCCCTGGAGAGGCAGCAGACACAAGTTAGAACAGGGGAAATTCCCATTAGACATATGAAAAAAAAAAAGAAAAAAACTCACTGGGAGGTTGGTGAAATATTGGAACAAGTTGCACAAAGTGGTTGTGAGAAGTCCCTTAGTGGACATATTCAGAACTACACTGGACATGGCATAAATCCAGTTGTCTCTGCTTTGAGCAGAGGTGGGCTAGATATCACCAAAATTCCTTTGCAACCTGAATTATTCTGAGCTTCCATGATAATCAGTTGATGAGAATGACTGCAAGGGTATTTGTTAGGCATATAGAGAAACCTTTCCACTGACAAGGAGAGTGAAGCTCTGAAATCTCTTTCTTCCAGAGGATCTGGAGGTCCCCTTGACCTGTCATCTGCTCTCATATGGAGATTAAGGACAGTGGAAAATAAAATCCATCAGGCTGGAGATAGGTCTAGTTGATGTTCTTTTGGGGTAGGATACTGGGCTATTCTTCTGATTTCATCTTCTGTGGTTCTGTGAAACTAGATTTCTTGCAGTTCTACTTTTATATCATGTTTAGCTATGTGTTGGAGAAAGGAAGACTGCTGACACCCATTGATCATCAGCAAGACTCGTTTATTAAGCATTACAGGCAGATATTTATACATCCGTTAATGAGCTTCATACATATTGCAAGATCTGAGCTCCTAATTGGTTAGTTATTTCAAGCACAATCAGCTTTTGTGTTTAGGCTACATCCTCATTGTTGTAGTTACAGACCAGTTTAAGCTAGAACCTGTTTATCCAGCTGCAGCAACTTCATAAGTTAGAGGACACTGTGTCCTCTAACTTGCCTTTTACCTACTTTAGGCCCTTGTTACTAGTTCTGACCGACTATGTCCTTTTTCCATCAGCCAGAGCTGAACAAGGTTCTCTACAGCTATGTCTTTAGCAAAATGCCTTAAAGTCCTTTTTCAACATTGTGCTGAAAAGGCAGAAAGGAACATATTGAACTTCTAAAATCATTTAAAGGTAAAATAAAAACACACAAATCAGATCTGACAACCTACTGCATTTAGTCAAACTTTGGGACTAAACTGCACCATTTCCTTTCAATTAGAAATGTAGAAGAAACGTGGCCTGAAGAAAGAATACCAAAGGAGTTGTCTATCTTACTTTCTGGGAAAAGTTTATCATGCAATCATAAATGCATGAAGAAATTTTTGCAATGTTAAGCATGATAAAAAGCAGGCATCACTACAACGTCTCTGTTTCCAGGCGACTCATGGTCTGCTAGTAAGTGTCTCATTTCCTGGATCCTCCATCCTCCGAGTGATTAAAGGTATAAGATTCCAAAGGAAGATACAAAAAATTTATGAACAGTCAGAGTGGAGGAGAATGCTAGGTTACAGATTTTAAAAGAATTGAACAGAGACTGTTATGTGACTAAATATATTTCAAAAGCAGAAGAAAATCTTTTTGAAAGTGCAAGTAAAGAAGGATTTCAAAATTAATTTTGCTGGTAATTCCTACTATCAGTGGAAGAAACAAAATAATTAAAAAAAAAACATAGGTTATAACCACAAGACTAAAATATTTTAAAATATACTTACAGTTCCATCTTTTAAATATTACGAAATTGGATTGACCACCAGTAATTAAATCAGAACCTTTTAAGAGATTGCATTAATTCAGCCTAATTCTTTATATTGGCATCATGATATAAATCTCTGCCATAAAACATTTTGGTTTTGCAAAACACACTCTGCCTGCGACATTCTCAATTTGCCCTTTCTAGGAAGAGGCTTAATAGGCATTACTTGACTTCTTCCTCCATCACCTCCACAAGTCATTGACCTTGCTCTAGAAGTAAGTGTTGTGAATGCAACGTGCAGAAACTAGCATAAATTATACATGAAGTTTGGTATTTAATCGTTTTATGTAGGTCTTTCCAAAATACATACTTTTTTTAACTAAAGCCGGTCATCCAGGTTTTTCCAGTAAGACATCCAAAATGCCTATGTCCCTCGGCCATAGCCATGTGCCACAAGCAGGTAGATGCTTAGGACACTGCACTGCTCGCTGTGCCACCAGTTCCTGTTAATTCCTGGGCCATTTTTCCCTCTGCAGATACCAACCTCCTGAAGGGGTGTAGATAGGGAACCAAGCAACCTGCAATAGGGCATTTTTCTCTAGTGGGAGGCATGGAAAAGTCTCTGCTCTCTCTCCTCTTTTTTACCCTTCGCCCATCATAACGTTTTACTAAAATAAATTCCATTTTCAAGCCAGTGTAAAGACAATCTCTCCCTTCTACCAACCTCTTCTCTGCTAAGCAGCAAATGTGTGTATATTTTCTCTGTTTATTAACGTCTTGACTCTCATTTTACACCTCAGAAGACTTTCATAAACCTTACCAAAAGTGTGAATTGTTCATATCAAACCAAGCCATGAGATGTTACACAGTTTGCACATTTCACGGAAAGCTGTAAACGTCTCAGTAAACACAAATATTTCTTTCATCTCATCTCTTTCTATTTGCAGGGGGAAGACAATTCATTCCAAAATTCTTAACCCATAAAGACTGCCCTCTTGCCAAACGACCATCTTATTTATATTTAACTCTTTAACTCTTAAATATTTAACTTTTTAATATATAATGCTTAGGGGCATGCCTGGGTTTATTCTATCCTTTAAGTGCAGTAAAAGTAAGGGGTTGAGCTAAGGGTAAAACATGCTTTCAATTTTATTCCCCCAAATAAACTTTCTGCAAATAGAGGGTGAGCAGAGACAGAACAGATACAAGGAAGCTGTGGTCTCTCTAACCTTTCCTACAGTGTCTTCTGGTGTGGTAAACATTCCCAATCACATATGTGCACAACTGGCAAACAGTCAAGCTTCCCCATCACTATTGGAGCTGGAAATGCTTACAAGTCAGCACTTTTTAATATCTCATTGCAGGTGTTACAGAAATTAAATATCAGTTTTGTAGAAAATAAATGTATTTTCTTTCAAAGCCCAAAAGATAATTCCAAAGAAAGGGACACATATAACTTGCTATGGGAGGAAATCAGATAAAAGGTGAAAAGAGTGAAAGGATATTGAAGAAATGTCTTCTAAGTGTTTCCTAAAACAGTAGAACTTTTTGAAATAAAGGTCACTATAACAAGTTTTAACTTGTGAGGCTAAAGACTTTTTAGCTGACCAAATTTCTCCTGGTGTCTGCTGAGACAGCACAATCTTCTCACTAGAAGTGTGCGTCATGTTATTTGTATCTTGCCATAAGGTGCTGTAAAGTTCATTAGACTGCAAGAAAATAAAGGACAATAAAAGTTGATGGAATGCATATAGTTCAGCAGTTTATGGCTAGACACTATGCTGACAAAATGGACAAAAAGGTGGTATCAATTATTTCACAACAATTCTCTAGCAGACAAAATAGTCTTAATACTAGTAATTGAATAAGATTTCAACCAACTTTATTGCACTTATATATTGTGGTAAAGAACAAGACAAGGTAAATGAAAGTAAGTGGAGCAAAGGCAGTGAATGGAATAAGACTGCACATAGGGCAAGTAGCGCAGTGCAGCAAATGCACTTTCACTTCAGTGCCTCATTTGCTCTGCATTCATGCTCCCACATAAACAAGTACATAGTTTATATACTTTCTTTCAGCTTTTCTTTTTTCAACATTTTGTTTTGACTGTATCCAGAATCCTTAACTCCCAGTCCAATTTAAACATTTATTTTGGGTTTTATGTGCCTGCCATCAATACAGCGTTCACAGGCATGTTTAATCTTAGCTATCTTTGACTGTGACAAAGCCTCTGTATAGCCACATCTTTACAGGAAAGGTCTTCACAGTCCTAAATTGAGGGCTTATCTGCACCGTAATATTTAGTCTTGCCCCAAGATATCCAAAATAGTTGGGGATGAACTGGTTCAGGTAATGGTCACTGTCATCACACTGACTTGGTGTTGTATTGTACTACAAACCAAGTGAATCCTAAAAAATATTTGAAGATCTAGAAGTACAGTTACACACTGATCTAGGACACCTTAACTGCTGGCAACAAGACATTTGATGGAATATGTTTCCTTGACTGGAAAATGATATTTTAGTAGCAGCCTGGATAATAGGAAAAAGTTAGTTCTGATAGACTCCTATTGTTAGCTGTTGTCAGAAAAGTTTTTTTTTCCAGTTTAAATATTTTATGCTAGAAAAATATCTGGGTTATATTTGAGCTAAAAAATATATATTTTTTCTACCTTTTCTGAAATTAAAAATATTCCTTGAATGAATTGAATATTTTACAAACATTTCTTAGTATCTCAGATTTTCATCTTGACTGTGGATTCTCCTCCCTTAAAAGTCTTCAAATCATCCCCACATCTGGCTTTTTAGAAGCAAAGCTTAGTGCAAGATAAAACCAGACAAAATGAAAGGCAATCGATAGAACCCTTCTGCTTGCCAAAGTTTTATTACCATTTGATGTAGAGACATATGGACTAAAATAAATTTGCAAGTTTGAGAGGCACAAGCAAAATACTTCAGGTAAACATAACACCTGTCCAGGACAGTATCATCTCTGTCAGCAGCACCAGCAGCTCCATCCCAAGCTGGGGTTCAGCCCTGGACATTGCTCTTTCACTGACAAAGTTCGGAGACAGGGAATGTCACCAAATATCTTCAAGAGTTACAGGATGAAGAGGAAAAAGGTCCTCTGAGAGCACAAAATGCCATAGTCTACTGCAGAGGACAGTATATTAATGCTGTTTTTGAGCTGAATGGATATGTGTTTTTGATGATTAAAAATTCTTCTACATGAAGAAGACAACAGAAGGCAGATATATATATGTGTATATTCCCAGAATGCTTCCAGCCATTTCTTTAGCTACCTCACACTGGCTTTGCCAAACATATTTCAATTTCACATTTAAATAGTATTTTCCCATTTGAATCAAGCAAATGTCCAAAACGTGCAGAATTTCAATGTCTTGTTTCAGGTTCTTAGAAATTGAATATAAAAATGTTCAATACTTTTCTTGTCCACAGAAACATCAATAACTGAAGAACAACCTTTTGTTTCAGGTCTGTCATCAAACTGCCTTCATGATTACTTTCTGGTCTTTATGAAAAGCTTCTTGTACAGGAGAATAATTTAAGAAAGGCCATATATTTTTGAGGTAAATATTTAAGTGCTTATTTTAAAAGGAAATAGTCTTGAGGAAAAATGCATCAATAGTAATGTAAACATGTAAACAGTAATGTAAGAGTAAAAACTGCTTAGCTTTTCAAGACACGTTGACTCCTATCAAGATGTATTTCAATATTTCACATACTTCACATACTTTCTCATCTTCTACTTCATTCCCACCTGACATTACATTGCTTTATTTGTTGAAACTACAGGAGGAAATATGAACTAGCAGTTTTCAGAAAAAGAAAATATATAAAATTATTTTCACTCAGAAAAAACAATTATTTTTCAAATATATATATGTATTTAAATTGTGAGCTGATAAAAAGATTCTATAAGAAATGGAAATATTTTGATTTTTCTTTAGTTGTCTTAGAGGTTACTCGCAAGAGAAAATGCAAATTATGTAAAAAAAAATCTCTTAAAATTCTTTAAAAATGTGGGATAAGCAGCACTTGAGTGCCATATCAGATCCATCACTTTTTATACTCCTTCCTTCCTTTGTGCTGATTAGAAATTACGTTGTAATAGCAAACATGCACTATTGGACTGAAGTGCTACCTCAGGAACAAACAAAATATTTCACCTAGTCTTGATACCAATGACCATTAAGAAGTTTCTCCATGATATATCTTAAAAAATCATCTCTGAGTGCCAGTCTTCTGCAATAGTTCTTCATAACACAGTACTTAAAATTATTGGCTTGCTAGTGTTATTTATTGCTCTTTTTAAGAAAAAAGTTTGTCTTATGGTGTATGCAGAAAGCCAGCAATCAAGCTCTCCTAGCAGCTAGTCTGTGGAGAGGATTAGCTCACATCAGCTTGCCCAGTCACCGCATCTCTGCAGGCACTGCCAGCCCCTACAAATCAAAGGGATGCTATTTTCACCTGGCATTTTTATACTTCCCTGAGGTTCATCATGCTCATGCTGCTACCAGCAACTTTCTTTTTATCCTAAACTATTGACTTGTGATTTACAGCAGCTTGCTAAAGCTGTGAGACCAGGGCTCCATGTCTTCCTGTTAGGAGATTCCCAAGGAGCCTCGCACCAACAGACAGCTGACTTTGCCTAAAACTAAATGTTTATAACAAGTATTAGGGAGAAGACTATATTTGAAGTCACAGAGAGGAAACCACAAAAAAAAAAAAAAAAAAAAAAAAAAAAGGATGGTGCTCTGTGAAATTGGAGGTTCTGTTCACTTTCTATCTGTAGGCTAGACTGGATTAAATCCATGTTTAAGACTGGAGTCTTGTGGAGTATGTCCATTCTGAGAAGAAAGAGCTGATCAAGTCAGCTGTTTCTTTAATGTAAGCTAATGTAAAACAAACACTTTTCTTTTTTTGTGAGGGAAAGAAATGTCTTATAGACCCGCACATAGAAACACACAAATTCCCTATTTCTCTTTTCTCCTATATTTTATAACATAAAGCATTTTCCTTGCTACCAGTCCCTCTAACTAGGCCTTGTGCATATTCCTCACATATTCCTACTTCCATATTGTCGTGCCACTAAATCCAGCTGTGGGTTGATGGACATGTTTGCACAGAGTCAGCCCTATCCAGCAGGATGCTGCTCAGGTAAGAAGGTCTAGATTCTTGTTTTCTGGACAGTCATAAAGCAACAAGGTGAAGGTAGCAGATCATTTATGAAGAAAGATATTACTATGCCTATGATTTACCAAAATCTCTCTGCTTTGGCCCGGAATTTTCCTTCAGAAGAGGAGAATATTTACTTTCCTGTTTGCAAAATAAGAAATCTCAGAGTCCAAATATTAACAATACACACAGAGGACTGAAGCTGGTGTTAAATCTTAGCTTTCTAGTACCAGATGCCACACAATTCTGATTCTGATAACACTTTTTAAAATAATATTACTTATATGTCAAGAGGTAACACAGAATATAAGAATAAAAAGAAAATATTAGTTGTTAAAATTATGCAGATATTCAACATTGTTGTGCATATTCACCTAAAATTTACTTTATGAAAGTTTCCAATGTTCCCAGAATTATGCTCTTTTCTAACAAATCTCTTATATAACAAATACAGAAGGCCTTTGCACATATGCCAAAGTATGTCATCAGCTATTCCTTTCCTGAGCAGTACTTCTCACTTTAGATTCCATTCTACAATTGGAATTTCTCAGTACTATGGAAAAAGTCATCTTACAATCTATTTGTTTTCTCATTAGACACGGTAGTTCAACATAAAACCCATGGGTATCCTTCCCAGAGCAACACGTGGCAGACACCCTGCTGTTCTGAGCACAACCTCAGAATAAAGCTGGACCAGAGCTTCCCTGATGTCCAAAACTCAGAGTGTGTTTTACACTCCTGGTCTGTTTAGCACTGGTTTAATGCATGAAATGATGGTTTCAAGCATGACAATTTTTATCCTTCTAAGTTTCTGATTCAATTACACATGCAGTTGTTTTGATCTGTGACTGAGCCAAGGGCTTTAATTTTTTTCTTTTGACAACATTTTCCACGTGGTAATACATGGATATGTAAGTTCTTATGACTTTTTAACTGCTTCTCATGTTTTTTTTTTTTCCCTGGATAATGTTGAATCTTTATTCTTGCACTGTGATAATAGACTTCATTTGTCATCTCTCCATTCCTTTTCCCCTATCTGTAGTGTGACCCATGCAACTCACTTTATAAACAAAACAGACCTAATATCTACATGCTTCTTGAAAGAGTCTATAAGATAATTTAGTGCAGGAAATCCTTAGCTAATGGAAATACTTGATAACAAGTGAATATATCAAATATTTGATAATAAGCAAATATATCATTTCAATAACAGCCTGTCAGTTGATGAAAGAATAGACTTCAATCCTACTACAAATGGCATAAAACTAGCTGCACACTAGTTTTGAAACTTTCGTTCCCTTTTGTACATAAAGTACTTTTGAATGATGAACAGTCATAGCTGAACAGTTTAGGGTGCTGCTCTGACTTAAAAACTGAGCTTTTTTTCCCTATTATAAAATGGATGGTATTATGTATAAAAAAGAGAGAAAAATGTAATATCTGTGTGTCATTATTCTCCTCTGCCACTCCAGGGTATTTTAGAGTCCTATATTCCGCATAGAAGACCTTAAATGTCACAGAGTTGGCTTAAATCTGGGACAGTGAGCAGCACAGATTACAACAAGAGGTTTTTCTTTTAGTTTGCTGGAAATAATACAAAATCTGACTGTTCGTACAGTATTGTGAAACTTGTTTTTTTGGTCCCATCTGGTATCATCACAGAAAAACAAGGAAATGAACATATTTTGGGCAACTCAAAAGATTCCTTCCTTGCCCAATTGTTTAATGTGGGACTGTATGATTGGCAGCTTGGTAGCTGCTTTGCCAGATGCTAAACTGAAAATGTTTAAGTCTGATTCAAAACAAGAGATCATCTCTCAGAACTAATCATCTTGGTCTAGAGCAGTAACTACCCAGAATAATAGCTGCTCCCATTCGCACACAGCAGAGCACATCATCTTTTTTTTATTATTATTATTTTTATTTGTATTTTAGTAATGATGCATAATCTTCCTTTAACACTTTATTCATCCATATAGCCAGAAAAAAAATACTGAATGTTTTCTTCAATCATCCAACATATGCTGAATGCACTCTCAGTGAGACACTGAATAGCTTTCTATATACACGCACATGTGCACACACACGGAAAGGAAGGGCTGGTTCTCATGCACACAAACAGTCCATCCTTCATATTGCCACCACCACAACTGAGGTTTTACTACCTTTATTTATTTGATTGTTTGGTATGAAGTACAGTATATGAACAGTATCCTCTTTATTAATGATCTAATTATATTTTATTTCTGTTTGCAGTCTGTGCCTGTGTAATGGATGTTAATTATGAAATTTGTCTCTCTTTCCATAACTATTTGCTTTCATTAGTGTAGGAGGAAATCATGACTGCCGTTAAATAAAACAAAAATCTCTTATAATGTTATCTGAGACAATAAGAATCAATGAACTACTGAATTGCAATTGAAGCTTTATCCCAACTAATATCTCTGTTAGTGTTCAGTGAAATAACTCAATTTTTAGTACACAATTTTGTATCACATTTCAAGCCTAATGTTTTCAAACTCAGAAAAAAATAGCTAGGATCTTATACTTTTTCCCGAGTATGACAGGGAAGATGATCTCATTACAAAAAAAAGGTCACCACAAGAAAAAAGATTATTAGATTTCTCCTTTTTATAACTTAAGAAAAATACTGATTTTTCATTAAGCACTGCACATAATGTATGGAATAATATCTCTATCTCTATTAATAAATATGAACATACACAGCAGTAAAACATGGACAACAATATAGAAATTTTTGAATGAAAGTAAGTCATTAGGATCTATTTCTTTCACAGTTCAATTGCTCCTAACCTGATAAATATTTCCAATTGTGATCGCATCCAAGCAGGTTTTGAAGATCCCCAGAGAAGGAACCTCGCATTAAAATGACAAGCTGTGATAAATGTTCCTGATTGTTAGTTTTACTTAAACATTTTTTGTGACTATTTAAACTTAAGAACATTATTTTGAAATGCATATGCATGTTACAGAGCAGCTTTCAAAGAAGACAGTCAGATGGAGGAACCTGGAATCATACAATTTGTTGAATGTTGAATCATTAATTTCCTCAGGTGAATGAGGCATGCTGAGGTCAGCTATTCACTTGCGGCTTAGTGAATAACAATCAGAAAGTGCTAAATTTAGCCAATAGAGATTATCTTCATATTTTCTCTAACAAAGCTAATTACATTCATTAGAACAGTTAGTTCTGAAGTACAGAGCTCCAGGGCCTGAATTTCACACAGTCTTCTCCATATAGCAGCTCCACTGTGCAACTATAAAGACCACAGACTGTTCAGGATTACTTTGGCGCTGCAAGTTGAACATAACTGCATTTTTTCACCCAGTACAAAAAACTATATGACTACGTGACTGTGTTTGAAAATGAAGAATGCCAAATTTTTCGGCGTAGTTGCATCTCTATGGCATTTCTACAAGACCAGTGCTGCAAGCTACAATGGCAGGATTTGTACCTGGGTACACAAAGAATTTTTGATTGGTTGGTTTCATAGTCCACTAGGTCCAAATGGGACTGTGTTTCTCAGCAAAATTAGTATCCAGTAAAGGGATCTACCTCACTGATGATTCTGTACAAACCAAAAACGATATCAAGACTTCTGGTGGTTACTCCAGTTCACAGTGAAGTTACTGTCATCATTTCTCCAAACTTCAGAGAGAGTTGAAATAGGACAAATAGTAACATTCAGAATAGTAATATTTAACTGTCATGAAGACTAAAAGCTACAGACCAAAAGTGGCAGGTTAGATTCAGTTTTGCTCTCAGCTTACCTTCAACAAGTCAGTTACAGTACCTTGGCTTCTCCATCTTCACAGGACTGTATCCCCAAAAAACCTCATTATCATCAGTAAAAGGAGAATTTCATTTTCAAGTACCATATATTTTCTTCCAATATATTTCATACTATTTTCCTCTCTATCAGTCTACTTAATCAGTGAAATACAATATCTTCAAATATTTATTTTGTCCTGCTTGTAAATTGTCCTGGAAAACAAGTACAACACTATTTTAAAGTTTATCTTTTACTGAAAATGGAAGGCAAATATTTATGCTCCAGTATAATAAATTGGGGATAAATGGGCAAATTTTCATTAGTTTTGTAACAAATGAAGAATTTGAAGTTTTTCTGTCTCTTGTTGAACATACATTGCTGAAATGCATATATATTATTCACAACCAGTAAATGTGCATTCATCTTGGAAAATCACACATAAAAACCTATCACATAGGTGGCTAAGCATGTACTAAAAGTATACTAACAATTTGCCTTAAGTCCCAATGTATTTTTTAAAAACACTGAAATGCTTTACCATGTACAGACACAATAAAATCACTTTGGTAGGTAGGTAGATCATGCTTAACTTGATTTCCAGAGAGCAGTATTATGGATATATTGGGTGAGGAGTATATCGACTATAGCTCTGGTAGTGTTCTGCAGGAACCTACACAATATTCTTCACTGTAAAACAGCACAACAAATCAAGTTGCCAAACTATGTACTTCAGAAGCAATCATTGTCAGACCAAAACTGTATTTCTAGCACAACTCAGAGCTACGCCCAATTGTTCCTTAATATTACTTTATATTTTGTAAAGAGCAAAGCCAGGGCTTTCCTGATCCAGGGTCACCTGGTACAATAGTAAGTACCTACTCTTTGCCTAACAGTCAGCATGACCCCAAAACCTGGCTTCCAGTCAGATCCTTGCCATTTGAGCTTATTTTCAGGAGTTTCTTGTTTGTAGATGATTAACTTGTTTTAGTTCACACTGCTTGGATTTCTTAAATATTCCATAATTGTCGTTCCGGTGAGTTTAGTTCAAACGGCAGTAGTGACCTGAGTCAGTCCTAGGTCATTGGATTCTTCTCTCTCTTGAGCACAGTAAGACGACATTTCCACGACTAGTCATACAGGTTTGTTTGTCCCATCTGTTTCCCTCATATAAGCCGGATCTTGCACAGTGTTTCTGACTCTGCTGGTGCTCTGCCTGTCCATCCTCATCTTAAATGGGAAACAGAAGTCCTTGAAACATCTCTTGAAGTTTTCATCCAAGAAAGCATACAAGATCGGATTGAGGCTGCTATTGGTGTAACCCAAAGCGATACAGAAATAGTAGCTGGATATAGCCGCAGTACTATGAGACACATCCCCCAGTGCTTCAACCAGCACAAAAATGTGAATAGGAGTCCAACAGATGATAAATACTGCCACAACCACAAGAACCAACCTGGTGATGCGGCGCAGGTTTCGGTCTTTCTCTCGAGAGCCCGAGAGAAGTCGTACACTTTTAAGACGCAAGATCATCAGAGTATAGCAAACAATAATAATGAGAACTGGAATAACAAATGCAAAGACAAAGACACAGATTTTCATGAAGATGTCCCACCACATGTAATCTCTGTCTGGAAATTGCAAGGAACACTCAGTGCTAGCAGTATCTAAGAATAAAAGAAACAAGAGAAGAAAATTGTGTTATTATAACATATGCAAAACAATAATGTTATCATAATATAAACTAGCAAAAGCTATTATCAGGTAATGTGGTAAATGGAGTTATTACATCATTTCAAGAAAAGCTTTCAATTACAATTGAAATTCTCTCTCGATATTAATTAGAGGGTTTTTTAAAATGTATAACTTTGTCTCCCATAGGAGGAGATAAAAATGCAGAGGCACAAAAATAAAAATGTATCAAGATGGGTGGAACAGTTGTTTTCATTGAGATTTAAAGCCGGGATAAGTACCCTATTAACAGAGTACATATCTCACAGTTATTATTGAGCTATATATGTGTTTGGGAGGAGGGAGATTTTGGGTATCATGAATAGTAGGAGCTAAATTTGATTGTAGGAAGATTTTGATTGTAGGAAGATTTTGCCAGTATGTGATAATTGTGCAATAATGTTTTCCCATGTGACTTCTTCAGTGCAAATGAAATACGTGCAACTGTTTGCATTCAGAAAACATATTTCCTGGCAACAGCTTTTTTCCAGTTAAAATAGGGACATAGAAAATGTGTACTTGTGTAGAGTCAAATATAATCTGCTCTTTCCACAAACCATATCATTGAAAATTCAGCCTGTTTCTTCTTGTCCATAGGCTACCAAATTATTTGGTGTCCTAGTAATATTCCATCTGACAGGAGATTGCTGAGGAAATAAATATTTTAGTTTTCACTTGCTGACCTTGTTGAAACCTTACAGCATATAAACTACATGGCGGGGAGGGAGGGAGAAAAAAAACTTACAGTAAACAAGACAAATCACAAAGCAAGAGGAGAGAGAACTTTCCAACAGCTATCAGCAGATGATCTCCCTTGTAGACAAGTCAAAGTCACATAGGGATATTTCACTCTGAATTGTAGTTCAGATTATATCCTCTGGAACATTGCATTATTCTTAGAGTATATTCATTTTCCCTACCAATGCATCATTCCTTAACAAATTATTATATCTTGGCCCTTATTAAATCAGATTTAAAAATGAAAAAAATCAATATATTGTTGCACATCACATTTCCATATCTGTCTTCAGCAGAACTAGTCAGAGAAAATTCCCTCAAACCATATTTCCTTGATATCTGAATGCCATCAAAGAGATAGAAAGGCAAGGAGAAAAAAGTTATCATTTTTATATCATACAGACATTTGCAAAGTTAGATAGGAGAAAACTGTTACCTGTTCATTTCCAATGCTAGATTAAAAAGTTGAAACTAAAGTAAAACATGATTCTTTGTTATAAAGAATACAGTGACAAATGGACAATTCTGAAGGCGGAAGAGTAACAAGACAGATCATACAAGGTTGATGGAGAATGCTAAGCACAAGTATGATTTAGCTCTTAGACAGGTTGTATACATCTTCTGTGATCTATTCTTTTCTCGTGATCTATTGCTTTTATTCAGCTTCATCCTAGAAACACCAAAAATCACCTTCAAAGAAGTCTTCACATTGGTTATTGCTGTTATCTGTAGCACGTCATGGCCTAGCAACTGCAGTGCAGTTAGGATTCAGCCACACTAGCACAGCTTCAGTCCCATGTGCCCTTCTGGGCCGAGGTGGGGTGTGATGAGGACCACATCCCTCTGCTCCTCAAACCTCCCTGCCAAGGGACACTGCTTCTTCAGCTTTACTACCCTAATTTCACAAGTAGTTAATCTCTGGACCAGATTTATCAAAATAAATAAGTTAGAATGTGATGTTTAAAATATATATGCTAGCAAAATCACTGTGACAAAGCCATGGGAAGTTGTATGAACGGAGTCACAGCAATAGATCTGAAGGGAGAAAATTATGCCATGAAGTTGGTTTAACAGCAGGAGTAGTGCTGGCAGCTGGCAGTTTCAGCTGCAACTGGAAAAATAAATCTAACAGTCCAATCATAATCCCGCACCAAAGGGCAAAAAGTGCAGTTAGGATTTCCAGGGACGGAATAGGAAAGGCCAGAAATTAGTCCAACATTTTCCAACAGGTAATCTTTGAGTAGCAATGACAATTTACCAGAATAAAGTATTTCACTCATGCATGGTAGTTCTGAACAAAAACAATCAAAAACAATAGCAAAAACATGAAAAGATTTAACTTTATGTGAGGGCAATGTAGAAGTCATATTTTATGTGGCAACAAAGGCAAAACAAAGGCAAAAATCTATTTTACTTACAAAAGTCACAAATACCCCAAAATATGCCAGTGAATTTCTGTACTTTCCTTTTCAAAACAGTTCACAATTTTGATTAAATATGGGCATTTGCTGTACTTTAACATGATTTGAGAGATACTTTAGAATTTCAAATAATCAAACACAAATTTAATTTTTTTTAAAATCTCACTGCTGTTTACTTTCTATGCAAAAACTCTTTTTTGAAATTCATTAATATTCATGTGTTTAATTTAATGTATATAGTACAATGAACTGCATGCAATTCCAGTTTACAACCATCTGGCCATCAAAGCCCTTGGAAAGATGCACAAAACCCCTACCTTTTGCAGTAACTTGGGAAGATAATAAAATCCTATTTATATTATATTCTTATGACAGTCAGGAATAGTGGCACAAACTGAACACTTAAGATTTCATACTGACCTTTCCCATGCATGAAGGAAGGTAGCTATTTCAATGAAATTAATTATTTAGAGAAAACTAATGAATTTTGCTTAGTATTTTAGTATATTTTAAAATATGTTTGATAACTTCTTGTCTAAAATTATTTTTTTAATCCTTACACAGATAGCATATTTCTGACAGACATTGCAAATTACCTCCACTTCTAAGTGTTCATGTTCTTTCGTACTGAACTGGAGTCTTCATACTGGTAATAGTAATAGTATCTCTTTTTTTCTCTCTCTTTTTTTTAAGTGAATGAGGTGGGTGAATCTTTAGCAAGAAAGACCCCACCAAGGCCAGAGAAGGAAAATTACACAGATGTGAAATTTACTTTGCAGGTAAAACATACCAATCCCATACTATGGGTACAAAAGGGACTAACTGAGTGCAAGGTGGAAAACTCAGATATGTACACTTCTTATTTAATGTTTAGCTGATGTCCACATGTGAACCCCATAGAGGTCCTCTAGTATCTAAAAACAAATCCTTTCACTAGCAGAAAATAAAATTTCAGTCCTGAGCTCCAACTGTCAGGCAAATGGAGTATCCCTGCTGCATCCCCATTTATCAGATCAATTTGTGAACACACTAGACTACGAAACTGGCAATAAATGCTCAAGAGAGACCTTAGATTAGACAAGCAGGGCTGAATAATAGGGCTGAGCACATCTGCCCATAACTTCAGAACTCATTTTGCCTAGCTGAGATATGTATTACTAGAGTCTGCTTTAGAGGGGAAAAAAGAGGCTCCTGCCACATAGCGTGAGAAATTTCACTCATTTCTGGACTCAGTGCAACCCCCTGTTCTAAACACTGTGGTTATATTGAATAACAGGAATATTCTGCTAGTTAGGCATGCTCCAAACAGGACACCCGCCTGAGCCAATGTTTCAGAGCCTTGAACACTCCCTATGTGCAAGTCAGACAATTATTCTTTGAACACGAAGATGACTAAAGGTTAATTTTTCCTGAGCCAGAGCTAGTCTTAGAGTGCCTGTCAAAACCTTACCAGAAGAGTTACAGTGCCACAGAGCAGGACACTTGACCTTCTACAGGGCTGGAAGCAGTGCTTCTGGAGGACTCTCCCGGCATCAACTTATTAGAAGCCCAAGACCAAAATCTATACATCTTGAACAGCAACCAAACGCATTGGCCCTTCAGCGATTGTTAAAATGCATTGATGTTTTGTTTGCATTGATCTATGTCAAACAGTTTCATTCTGAACACGTTTTCACTGTTGGATAAAAGTGTCCCATGAAGTATATTATTTATCTTGGAAGAAGTAGGACATTTCCATTAGAAAAGATTTTCAATGGACATTTTCAATAAAGATTTTCAAATAATCTTCAAAAGATTATTTACATTTCAAACAACACTGTCACCAAAATAAATATGCATGACTTTTTGTATTTTATAGAGCTATCAATAACAGGTTAAGCTCAGCACAGGGACATCATTAGAGGCTTCAAGCGTTTTGAAAACACAGAGCTGTTCCTGCTTTGTGGGTATCGTGCTTGCAAGTACAAAGCATATGTGTGTGTTTCTTTCCCAAGCAGGATTTCAAAATAAGTTTAACTCCCTAGATGGCCAGCTTTGTTTATGAATCACTAGCTGGAGGGACTAAATCTGTAATCCTTAATGAATTAGAAATTCCAAGTAGAGTCTACAGGCGCTCTGCATACAGATCTCATTAACTCTTGTATTCTTGTAGTTTTGTCTCTGGCATACTCTATTCCTAGCCACCTGCTGCTTTTATTCTTAACCTTTCCAAGTTCTTATTTCCATTCCTTTCTACACCAGAATTTATCAAACTGTCTTTCTTACAGCATTTAGCTTAATTTTTGCTTTCCAGCTAGTGACCTCTTTCCTTCCTTCGCCTTTCCTTCCTTTGTTTGGTGAATTGGTTATTTATAATCAGTTCCACGTTTTTTAAACTAATGATGACTTTAATGCTAATACTAAAGACGGGAAAATTAGTTTTTGTTTCTGAAGCTACATGTTGAACAGATGAAAAGCACCTTTAATCCACTTTTCAAGTTTCGTCCTAGACTGATCTTCTTTGATCTCTCCACAGTGTTCAAATTCTTGATTACTCTCCCCCTGCTGGCCACTCTTAGTTTTTGATGGTCTCATTCTTGCAAAGACAATATTTCAAAGTGGCAATGGCACTTGCAATGGCAATGGCAAGATTTCTTTGGCAATGACATTTGAGCTTATATTTTTTACATCTCACACTCAAATGTTCCACAATATATTTTAAAGTGCCAGAAATTTAGACATATATTTTTAACCAAGGATTGTGGATGACATTTTACATGCAATATGATGGCATGCATAAATTACCGGAGTGTGATTCAATCTAGTTTAGCCAATATTCCAAGTTACATTTTATATTACTTGAGAAACAAAAAAAACCTTGAATGTGAATGTTCATACCTTCTCTGACTTTGGTTCCTCCAAGAACTATGGCAGATATGCCAACAGATGAGGACAGCAGCCAGATACAGATGTTAATTATTTTTGCCTTGAGAGGAGTACGGAAGTCCAGAGCCTTCACAGGGTGGCACACTGCAATGTATCTATCAACACTCATCATAGTCAGTGTGAATATGCTAGTAAACATGTTATAATAGTCAATAGAAATAACTATTTTACAGAGCACATCTCCAAATGGCCAAGAGTTCATCAGGTACTCAGTGCTTTGGAAGGGCATAGTAGTGGTAACTAGAGCATCTGCCAAAGCCAGATTGAAAATGTAGATGTTGGTTGCTGTCTTCATTTTTGTATACCTGAAAAGAAAAAAATAAGGGCTTATTATAACAAAATATTATTATATCAGCACATTCATACATGCAACAATTTATCAGGGAATCTTTGCCATAGATAGAATTTCACTATCATTTCTAATTTGTACAGAAAGGCACATTCAGGCCCATTGGGATGACAGTGAATGGATTTCCCTCGGTCCCTTAGCAGTTGTATTATCAATTAAAACTGTTCACCACACGTAAAAACAAATATATGAATGAATTTAATCCATTTTTTCCAAATGCTGGTTCCATCTTCTCAAATTCTCAGCTTTTCCCAATTCTCCTTCCTGACACAAATCACAAAATGTAGAGATTGTTTAAATAAGAGATCACAATGGGGAAAAAAAATCATACAAATAATTTCTCTGTATCCTTTAATTTCATTCAAATGAAGTACCTAACTGGTTGGATCCTTGGCTCGCACGGAACAGTGGGATCCTGTTTTTGAGAAAACAGGCTGCCTTTGCTGTGTCGTAATGATAATCTAACTGTTGGGGTTACAACCTGTATTCCAGGATGCAGAGAACTCTTTCTGACTCTGCTATGGACCCCAAGTGTGAAGGGCAACCTCTGTTTTTTCCCCACTGTGAGTACAGGGACATACTTAACGCTCCTTTCTGACATACATCCTTTTCCTCAAGTAGCTGATGTTGCTCATGGGTACTAGTCACTTATAAGATTCAATGCTAGATTTTTCGTGCTCAAAACTGTTTCACCTGCATTGAATATGTGCTCCAACATGCAAAGCACACATGCAAAGCACACAGAAACATGTCTAGACAGATTTTTCTATGCATCATTAAGTAATTTAGACATGGAAATATAAGACTTGTTCATTCCAGCTAATGAACATTATACAGCATAATGTATATATTTGCCTTTAAAACATTTACATAAAAACCTTCAGTAGTATTTCACAGTACTGACAAATGAATCTGCTAGATAGGTTAATTTTTAATTAAAATATGAACAAAAATCAGTTTATGATGAACATAAAACCTTAAATAAAATGATCAGCTTTCCTACATCACTCAGATTACAGCTTGTTGAGAAAATTAAACCACCTGGTGGTTCAAAATACAGAAAAGAGAACTGCAAGGGAAGAGAAAGCAAACCGTTCTCACTCAGATCTCTACTCTACATCGTACAAGCTATACTCTACCCCTCTACCAGCTGCTTCAAATGGCTGCAAATATTCCTCATATTTGCTCCCTGGGATTATGTTGTCTGCTGTCCAATATATAGTGCAAATCGAGGCTTCTATCTTGAATGAAGATACAGCAAGTGATGCATTAGGAATATCTGCCAAAGAGAACCAGAAGGAAGAAGCAACAAAAGCTCTTTGGGCGCTGCATGACCCCACGTTCCAAGCTCCCTCTGCCTCGGATGAGGGGTAGAGCCACAGGGAGAGCACAGGCACCAGGCAGAGCTGGGCACCCCTCGCTCTTCCAGATCAATGTCCCGTACAGGCCTCCCAGCAAATAAGTTGGTGTGGCCTGTAGTTCTCACTGTAGCCTGTAAGACACTGTTGAAACACAGTGCAAGGATGTATATTTGGGACCAAGGAATATAAGACATTTAATAGACTAAGAATTTTCCTCCTGGGAAAGAAAAGCAGCTCTGAATGCAATTCAGTTGTCAGACTGGACAAAAATTCACTAAAAGTTTAGACTGCAAATCTGTGCTAAGATGGGCTAATTTCCATTAAATGTCTGAAATAGGAGATGTAGAAAGGCACTTTTGCTTCTATGGATAGCACTGATGAAATTTGGAATTGTTATCTTGTTCAGAGTGCAAAAGAAAAAGAAAAAAGAATATAGAAAGTTGGAAAGCACACATAAAAGTCACAAAAATAACTGAAGAGACTGGAGGAAAATCTTTTTGTGAGTAGCCTAAAGTGCTCGATACATTTGGTTTATCACAAAAAAAAAAAAAAAGCACATACACACACAAAAACCCAGAACCACTGAGGTGACTTGATTACAGTGTCTAAAGACCTCTACAGGGAGAAAATAGCAGGTGCTGAAGAGCTCTTTCAGACTGCAGAGAAAAGCATTACCAGGAACAATTCGTAAAAGTCAAAGCTAGACAAACTCAGCGTAGAAACAATGATGGATTTTTCCTAACAACTAGGATGATTATTATTTGGAACAAATTACACAGGAAAAGAGCAATTTTTCTATCTTTTCATGTCTTCAAATCAATGCCTGATGCTTTGCAAAAAGTTATGCTTTCGTCAGATACAAGTTACAAGACTCAATACAGAAATATTTAAATGAAATGTAATGGCTGATGATAGATAAAGGTGAAATAGTTAATAGCTCTTCTGAATCATTACTTCTATTTATCTTTAACAGCTTTTCCAAATTTGGATAAGAGCAATTTACTGTTGCATATACAAGAATTTCTTTTATTTTTCTCCTTTAAATTAAATTAGAAAATTACAAAGAACAATAATTTCTATGTACTTCTATTTATTATATAACACATACTTATATAACACATACCTATATAACATTCAATATATAACACATTGAATGTTATATAACATTCAATAATAAGAGAATTCTGCTATAATTGATAAGTTAATTAACTGAAATTCTTAATATCTAGCATTTCCTGTCAACCTTAATTCTATATTTTTTTGTGCAACACTGTGACACGGTTTAATTATGTGATCATATACTATATTTTCACTGTATCCCCTTTCCTTTCTCTTGCAGTGGTGGAATAGAACTAATCTTTTAAATAACTTCAGGATCCAAATTTTTGAAGCTCAATCATGTTCTCTGAGCATATATATATACTTTACAGGATATTACACAGTTAAAGTGAGCAGTTTAGGTTTGTTGGATGATACAATATATATAAGTATACAGCACATATACACAGATATAAGAAAATTAATTTTTCTCACTGCATTGATCCCACAGGAGGGATGTTTCATCATTCATAGGTATTAAGTAATATATATTCATCCAGTCATCATCATTTAGACAACTTTCAATGCATCTGAATGAAAGCTGTATATGGGAGAAAATGCATAGTAGAAAAAAACTCCACAGCTGCTATTCCATCAGCTTTGAAAAGCTTTATTGTGTGTTTTTTTTTTTTTTTCTTCCAGTGACACGTTCATTGAACAGCCTCGTCTTTGACATCCTTACCAACCGTTCACCTAATGCTAATCCCACAACTAACCAGCCTGGTGTCCTGGGTACCTAGCTCAGTAACAAAGCGCTCATGGGTTAGTCATTGCCAGGCTAAGTCCACACAATTTGGAAACTTTGAAACAAGATTCATAAGAGTCTAACATGAAGTGAGAGACTTGACTTGCAGCTTTTCGACAACTTTGCTAGCTTTCCTACAGCTTTTTCTATGGCATTAAAACACAGGTGGCAGTATTGTATATGGTTTGGGTTTTCCCCCCTCCCTTTTTCCCCTCTTACTGCACCCAAATATGCACTTAACCAAGGTGAAAATTTTGATGGAGTAAGGGAGGTATATTTGCCTTTGCAAAATTGAAATTATTGTTCAAATAGCTGAATGTCATTTAAGGGGAAAATATCACTACCTGCTTCTATTAGTCTGGCAGAGCAGATATGGGCTACCTGAGCATAGCAGCATCATAGAGGACATATTGGGAATTAATGACAAGAATTTTCTTAGCATCCCTGAGAAAAAAATTGAAGAAATCATTAAAATATTTATTAGATGTTGCTGTATAAACTGTTCACTGCAAACTATGTGTCTAGAAAATGGTTTGTTAAGTGCACATAAAGTGACAGCTTTTCTGACACTAGAAATGAATGGAACATCCCTCTTTTAAAATGGATTCTAGAATATAATTTCAAGAAGCAGAGTAACTTCTGATGACTTGAATGAGTTGGTGGTTCTTGAGAGTTCTTGCTAAGTTGTAAGGACTCAAACCTCTGTGGAATTTAAATAAGACATATGGAAACCCAGCAGAAAAACAGAGCCAAGATGAAATTTTTTGTTTGCGTGAATGTATGATAATTTTTAAGGGGCAAGGTTAAAATGATGTCTACTTATATATCAGAAACAAAATTCTCAAAACCATCACAATTTAGCCTAACTACTGTTTTCAAAATTCTCCCAGACTGGCTTTAAACTGACCCTTACACAATTTCCACAGGTCCTAACTTCACTTACCATTATGGAACTTTTCTTTCTGAAGGGAAGTTTACTTGGCACACCATTTTAAGAAATAAGTAAATAAGAAGAAATCACATCTCCATTATATCATTTTTTTCATTATAGAAGAAGGAAGCATGCTATTAAGAAACTGATGTGCTTTCAGAAAAAAGATCAAAATGGCCAAAATCTGCTAGGAGTACTTTTTAATATCTCAGGCAGCAGAAAGGAGAGTGGTTAAAAAACACAGCACAACTTTAATAAAGTCAATAAAATGGAAGAAAAATCTTTTTTTTTTTTTTTTTTTTTAGTTTAGTTTAGTACTCTGAAATGTTCCCTACAGCCTGAAATCTGAGATGAGTTTTTTTTAGCAACTCTAGCAAACATACCACAACAATGTTGTCCAGTAATGGTAGCATAGCTAAACTACAGAAGCATGAAAAATAACAAAGTGTAACAAATACATATTTTTGGCAGATACCTGAATCATTAAATGAAAATGAAGGCTAAAGCATGTATAAAAGCAAGCTGCAAGAACACCTATCACCAGGATGCAGGCTCTGTTCCACTAGGTTTCTCTGAATAATATACACAGAGGATCAAGCAACTGAAAAGTTTGGTTTGAAAAACTCTGAATCTCATCATTACATTCATGTCACACTCTGAATATAATGTTGAATCACAACATTAAAAAAGGGGAAAAAAACGACAACAATCTATTCCAAAAACACATCAATTTAATATGATGGCTCTGCTATGTTTTGATACCTAAAACTTCAATAAATTTTTATGCCAAAATGAAACCAATCTTGAGGTTGTTGTAAAGACTGTAAAAATTAATATGTTGCAGTCTCCTTATTCACATAGGATAATAATTCAAATTATTATCACATTTTGAATGACGGCCACAATTTAACACCAGAAGGCACCTCAGAAAATACTTTAAAGAGAGGCATACATTGTCAGTGTATATTTTAAATGTTCTATATTTTTATTTTAATTATTAGAATCTTTCAAAAGTTGTATGTTGCCTAAAAATAGTATCCTAAAGTGGACTTGTGTATATTAATAAGCACCTCAGTGTCTTTGAATCTTCAGCATCTTTGCCTTCTCTGCCTTCTCTGTGACTAGATCCCAGGTCACAGCAGCAGCAGCAGGCACACATCCTTTCATTACTGTTGTATTTGAAGAAGTACTTCTTATTGTGCTTGACATCCCTTGCCAGATTAAACTCTAGATGGGCCTTGGTCTTCCTAGTCATATCCCTCCCAAGTGTCCTGTCTTGGCTTCCACCTTCTGTACTTGCTGCTTATTCAGCTCCTTGTTCATCCCTGGATGTCTTATGGCCTCTTCACTCAATTTCTTCCTCACTGGAATGCATAGCTGAGCATAGTTGAGCTTGGAGAAGCAGATAATTGAGGATTAACCCTCTCTCTTGGACTACTCTTCCTTCTAGGGTCCTATCCCATAGGATTCTTCTAAGAAAAGCTCTGAAGAGGCCAAAGCTAGTTCTGATTTCCAGGGCTGTGATCTTAGTTACTGCCCTGTTTCCTCCTTGTAAGAACCGTAATTCCATCATCTCGTGGTTACTGCAGCCAAGACTGCCCACAACCTTCACATTGCCAACCAGCCCTTCCTTTTTTGTTAGTACAAGGTCCAGCAGCACAGGTCTCCTCATTGGCCCCTCCATCACTTGTGTCAGAAAACTACCATCACTCTTCTACAGGAACCTCCTGGATTGATTATGCCTTTATGTGTTTTTCCTCCAAAACATATCAGATAGTTGAAGTCTTCCACAAGAATCAGTACCTCAGATCATGAGGGTACCTCCAAATGCCTGTTGAAGGCCTCATCTACCTATTCTTCCTGATCAGATGGCAAACACCATATGACAGTAAACACCTACAACAGTTTTATCCATATTAGCCTGTATTTTAATCCAGTTTCCCTCTCACATAAAGAGCTGTCCCCTCACTCTCCCACCTCACCTTTTTGGCCTCTCCTTCCTAAAGAGCCTGTAGCAATTCATGCCAGCATTCCAGTCATGTGAGATGTTCCAAGATGTCTCTGGAATTGCAATATCATTGGACTGTGCGGATATGTATAATTCTTCCTCTTTATTCCCCATGATGCCTGCAATTGTGTACAGGTGCTTCGTAGACTATTCAAGCATGCAGATATCCCAGCAAGGGCTCAAGTGGATTCTCCTTAGTCTTGTTTTGTAGATACCTCCTTATCTGCATTGTTGGAGATCTTACTTTCCTTCTTTTTTTTCCCCTGTTTTTCCTCCTTTTTTTTTTTTTTTTTTTTTTTTTGGTAGCAGAAAGTTTATGGATACAATCGGTATGTATACAGATATTGGTTAGAGGTTATCAAATGTTATTGAACATTTTATTCTCACCTAGATGTTTTCATTTTGAATAATTTCTCAACACTGAAAATAGCAAGCAGTCCAGAACTAATTTTCACTTCCCTAGAAACTAGAATTTGAATCTAATAAGATCTGAACTCTGTGGCTCCAAGAGGAATAAATATTTGAAAGATGATACACAGGTTAGCATGCAAACTTCCCAACAGGACCATAACAAATCTTTATACCCTCTTTACATTTTGCAGAATTGCCAGCATTGGTCAAACACTCCTTCCCTGCTCTCATTCCATCTGTACACAATTCATCCTCCCAAACTAATTCAGCTGGTGCACTCATACCTAGCAGAAGACAAAATGATATTCATGATGCCATTTCCTCATGTCATTCAAACTTTACAAATTTAAATAACAGTAAACAAAGCATCAAGTCTTCTCTGAGGAGAGGAGCACCAGCTCCACATTTGGCAGGAAATATCTGATTCTTACAGATAAGAGGGTCAAAACAGAGACTTAAAGTAAACCTCCTAAAAGTGGAGTTTTTTTTTCCAGATGCTTTTTATTTGGAAAGCAGGGTGTGACTGAAAACAGTACTCTTCTTGGGAACTCATCTGATTCAATGAATTTCATTCAAGAGATAAATTAATCGCAGTTTGAATATAGGATAGGAATAGCAAGGTGATAAATTCATCCTGCCCTATGCTCACTGCATCACAAGCCATTTAAAGTAAACAAGATTTTTTTGTCAAAATATCCTTTCAGAAAATTTAAAATATTCTGTTGGAAAATCAAAATGAAGAGTCACAGCCTCCCCACTATCCATCCTGCTCAACAGAAGGACTAGGCTGGTCCTCATCACTCTCTCCTCTGGCTGAGGATGGGAAAATAATTCTAGTTTTCTGCCTCTCCAGCAACCAAATTGTTTTTGTAGGCATTCACTTTCTGTCAGTTCAAAAGGACCTCCATATTTCTCTTGCTTCCAGCCATTGATTCCAGTTACACCTTTCTCTGAAATAAATGAATGCCTGGCTTCAGTCCCAGCCAAGTGTCTGGATGGATATCAAGTTATTGTACAGAAATCAAACAGATAAGCTATAGCCTCACTCTAGTACCCTCTCCAATTCTTTTTCAACTCTAATTCTTTTTCAGCTTTTTATGCTCACTTTTACTTTTTCAGGATCAATATTATAGCATCATACTGGGAACTCAAGTTGGATTTCTTGTCTGCTTATGAATCAGAAGTTGGTAGGTATTGCGTACCAAGGTGTTAAACGTTTAAAATCACTCAAATTGGATGGACTTGTTAAATTGTGAACAGTTTTATAGATCTGTTCTCTTCCATGTTTCCCACTATCCTGATTTTTGTTTTGTCTATAAAAGACATCAAGAGTGATCTGCCTTCAAAGTCCTACTGAACCCATGTTTGGGCCAACCCGTGTTTAGCCATGCTTGACCAAGAAATGCAGAACCTACAAAGTTATCTCCATTCACCGAGATGCTGACAGATGCTCTTTGAAGTCCAATAACAAATTACCTGTCAATCCATTCTCTGTGCTGATGCAATAAGATGTCCACTTTTTAATCAAGTCACCAATAGATTAAAGCCATTAACTTCCAAACTCACTACAGATGCACATTTACTTTTATCTGCTCACTCTGTGATTTTGTAAAAGAATAAAGTCATACAGATTAGAGGTAATAGATAAATGGCAATTTAACTAGGTTTTCTCTTCTGGAAATTCATTTTTAATTTCAAGAAAATATTAAATCCACAAAGAGTTTAATTGAATTAGAATAACTTTAAAAAGAAACATGTAATCTTTTGATGTTATCAAAATCTAAAATAAATTTTAACTAGTATATTGAATCAATTTTATTTTGGATTGTTTTTAATGTGTTCGTTCGGGCTTGGAATTAATGATGGAGAAAAATAAAAGCAAAGCAGTTAAGAATAAATTTTAATTATTAATATTAATTAAAGGAAATTATTATTAAAGGAAATAATTAATTAAAAGGGAAAAAATATTGATTAATTAATTAAAAGGAAATTATTAAAAGGAAAGAAGTTAATTTTAAATGACATTTCTTAACAGATGTTACATAAGATGACATTGGGTTCAGTGAACATCACAATGGAAATGTATTATTAGTTATGCTTTTTCTTAAACATTAGACAAAGCAGAAGAACACAAACTTTCTCTTTTCCCTTAGGAATGAATCTACATATCTATGACATAGCTTCTTGTTAAAATCGTTTTTGAGCATAGTATTCTATGTTATTCAGGTTGCTGCAAGCTTGAAAGATAATTTTAAAAGAAATAGGATTGACTATTCAAGATCTTGATGATAGTAACTGCTCTTCTCAATAAATGGCATTTTGCTCAATGGAGGTAGGGTACACGCAAAAATGGGAATGTGGCTGTGACACAGCGAGGCAGGCATCTGGGATTCTTTCAGATTGCAGGGTTAGTCATACTGAACTCAAGAGATCATTATTTGTCAAGCATGAGAATTTATTAGATCTAAGAGATTATTGCAAAGCTAACAACCTAAGAAGATAGAAATACAACAGAACTGAAAATATAGACACATATATCATAGCTCCACAGTTAAATCTAAATACAAGGGCTCCTCTCACTCCTTATGGGCCACCTTTCTGCTACAGACACAAGTCTACCTGGCGTATCCTCTTTTATAGCTACCAGCAGCCCACCAAGACCTACCAAGGCCATTTCAACACAAATCTCTGCTGAGGGGATCTTCTCACCCACATGAGAAAATCAGATACTCTAACAGTGGTGAAAAAAGTCTCTACCCTGCTTCAGCTTCAGAGATTTCCCAACACTTGAAAGAGATACATCTCCCACCTTCCCCCAATGCATTTTCTTTCCCCTTGCTTTTAAAGTATGGGAAAGACTATATCTCTACTTCTATGCATCAACATATCCCTTTCTTTTCAGCACTGCCTCCCATATCTCTAAGGTTATTTTTTTTAATCACTTTTCAAAACTTCTTCTGTTTCCACTTCTGCACTGACTAGAATAGAAAACCATTGCTCTTCTCCATCTTCTCTTCCCATCTCAAGAGCTGAGGACATCGAAAGCACATTCCATTTACCATCAGTTCCTAGAAAGCATCCTTGCCACTTTCCCCAGTGATCTCTGTCATAGAAAATATGGTAGAGATTTTATTCTCTATGGAGGAAATCTTCTAGGGATATTTGTATTTCTCTTGGCTCTGCCTTCCTTTCCAGGTACTGAGAATAATACTTCTCCAGACTACATATGACCGTTCCCTACACTCTGATACACAATTTTCTCTTTCTTTTTGTGTTACTATCTTAGATAGAAATCTCCCTTAGTTCATTTTTTTCCACTTCTCTGTTCTTCAGTGCTTCCCTCCTAGAGTATAAAATGCCCCTTAATTCCTCCCTTTTAACTCGAGAGGTATGTAACCTCTATGTGAGGCCTCTCTCTTTTCTTCCTCATCACTGCAGGGAGGAAAACTACACTTCCCCCTAGTCGCATAGATACGCAAGCCTGTGCTCTCCAACAACAGGCCTAGGAAAGAGCCAATGTCTGGTGCTTAGCCCAGATCTTCAGTAAGGTTGATTTTACAGTCACTTAAAAAAGAAACTATTTGAAAGAGCATTCTCCTAACTAAACCATGTAGTTAATATGATTTGATTCCTAATCAGGATTGAGAAGTTGTATAGATATCTATGCCTATACATAGATATATCAAACTCAGATACTTTTTTTGACAGTAGCCTGTAAATAATTGAGACATAATTTTTCCATTATTTTTGTGGGGGTTTTTTTCTCTCTCAGACATCCATAAAAATAAGACAATAAGGTAGAAACACTCCACGCACATGAAGAAGATTTCAGACATGCAGCCCCTTGTACACAGACTGCTGAGATGGTCTGCACCACAGCAACTCGCTGGTCTCCATGAGCTTCTTCAGGAACCCTTGCATGGAAGTAGAAAACAGTTGCCAAGGGGAGTTTTGGGGTGGAGGAGAGGACAGTGTAAAGGAAGGCAGAGGCTGACACCTGCCTACTCCACAGCTTTGGGCTGGATTTGAGCCCCTTTCTGAGGCACCTAAAGACTTTTCAGAGGCTCCTGAATCTTGACAACAGTTTTATCAAGAGGCTGAGGACATAAGGGATGTTACTTATGTCACCCAAAAGATTACTCAGTGTGTAACAGTATGTTATTTAAAAGAGGAGAAGGAAACAGGCCTGTGTTGCCTAACAATCCAGCAAGTGTTGGGAGGAGAACGGTTCCTCCAGCATTCAGAGAGAAGAGAAATGGCAGTGAGAGGATTCATATCTGCATAAATGATGAGTGAAGAAGAGCCAAGGAGTCTGTCCCCATTCTCCTTGAGACCTGTAGCAACTAAAGGAAAGGCAACATGGAATGGCCAGGGCATGTAATATCCTCTCTCTTACCATTATCTTCCACAAAATTCCCACAACCTTGGCTTTCCACACTCATCATCACTGCAGTCTACATTTTTCAGGGTCTTGTGAACACCCATCTTGAGCTGTAGTCATGCAGAAAATAGTTGTAACGGAGATGAGTGATTAGGAAAAATTGGGAAAAGACATTTCCCATGACAAAAATGGGAAATAACATTCCTTCATGAATATTTGGGATATTTCAAAATTATTTTTATAAAATAAAAAAGTTTAAATCTGCAGATGTGTATATGCATACCACAGACTCATCTCATGATTCTAGTACTGTTTGAAGTATTTGCCACAGAGAAATCCTAGGAAAAGGAGATTCTTTGATCACATAATTGGGAGATAGATGCAGAGGAAACCATAGCAAAGGCCTAAAGCAAGGATTGATAAGAGAAGGAGCCACAGCTGGTTGGACCCTCACAAAAATATTGTTAGGACGGTTGAAAAGAAGAAGAATGGGAAAAAAAAAAAAGAAAAAAAAAGAAATACACAAGAACAATGTAATAAGATGGAGAGCTTTCAGAGCCCTGGCAAACTTTGTATTTATTTCTACTGGCCAGGGGCAGTTAATTAGCACTATCATTTTTAATGATAGATGGCTTAGAAAAAATCCTACCTTTGCAGTGATGAAAAGTGTGTGTCAGTTGCAGAGCCTCTCTTTTTGCAAAATATATACCAAAATAAATGAAATGTCTAATCTGTATACTGGGTAAAGTAGGATAGAAGGATATAAAAATTGCAGCCTCCCAAAGCCAGAACAAAGTTCTGCGATGACAACAGGCATCTTTATCTATTGGACGGACTTTTAAAGAGGATTTTATTTCCATTTTTCAAGGATATTCATCTGATTATAGATGATCTTGGTAAAGCACATAAGTACACTGCTTCCACTGCAGATAGCTTCACCCTATATCAGGTCAACAGGTTATTTCACTGTTCTGCAATTGCTTAACTCTGCATGTTTTACTCACAAGGCACGTTTCAATACCTCCAGTTTTCTTTTTGTGTTAAAGCTAGTTGTGTTTAAGTAAAATTATTTTCTTGGGATTTTTTTTTGCAGGTTTCATATAGAATTTCAATAGAAAGGACAAAAAGAGGAGAGGCAGAGAATTCACATGAAAATATGCTACAATACACAATTGTAAGTGTGAATATCTGTAGCTTCACTGTTTAAAGTGAAAATTATCAGTGCAGATATACAGCTTTCTTCCTGTTTCTTAAACAAAAAAAATATGAAACAAAGTCCCTGCTCAGCATCTACTTTGCTTTAATCAAGAAAATGGTAACAACTAGAGTTCATGCCCACTAAATACAGCAACAACATTCCTTGTTTTACATTGAGCATTTCTGCATATTTTTAACATTTTCGGTTTTCTCACCTTGCTAAATGAGCAACAAGACTGTAAGACAGCAGTGTATCCGTGTCACAAGAGCATCCTGCTCTCTAGAGCGCACCTTGGAAGGAAAGCTGCCTTGCACAAGTTACCTTATCCCTCTCCAGTCTCCCCTGGACTACCGCAGTCTCTCATCCCTAGAGGGCACCCGACGAACACAGCTCCAAGGCACATAATGCCTTTTCTGCAGGCTGCAGGATTTATCACTTTTAACCTGCTTCTCCCTTCTACTTCTAACTGCAGTTCCAGGCAAACTACTCTGAGTAAAGGCGTTTGAGCTCATCCTGGTTACTTTTTTCCATCTCCTCATGTACACACTCCTCGGAAGCTTCCTCCAGCCACAACTATTTCCCCTCCCCTCAACAGATTTAGTGACTGTCCTGTGCCTTTCTTTCAACCAGCGCTCCAAAGCCAAGCATTCCGCCTTACCTTATGATGACAAACATGACCAGAGAGTTTCCCACCAAGCCAACCACAAAGACCACTGAGTAGACAGCGGTGATGATGATGGGGATGGCGGGGGAGATGCTGGTGTGGTTGTGCTGGGTGTCCCCAAACGTGCCGGTGCTGTTGCTGTCATAGTCCCCCCATCCCAGGAGCCCGCTGCTGCTCGTGCTTGCGGGATGGCAGGGCCCTGGCGTGCAGGAGGAGCCCAGCTCCTCCCGGAAAATCTGCACAGGGGCGTCCATAGGACCACGGACCCTCAGGCAGGAGAGAGGCTGGGGCAGGAGCGCAGGCAGCAGAAGACAAGTACACTAGAAAGAGAGCAGAAAGGCAATGAAGTAGCAATGCTAGCACAGCCACTGGAACTTAAGACCCTGAAAACTTGGATATGTTAAGGAGGGCTCTGTTGTGACAGGAAACATAATTTGCCAGGCAGAGATTTAAGCAAACCGCACTCAAATTAAATAAATACAAGCTCTATATCTTGATATGTAATGAGTAAATGCTGTGCCTTCAGATGCACAGGGAAAGTTTTCCTCCACTTTCAGAGATTACACAGAGAACAGCCAGCAGAAACACCATGCAGATGGGAAACAGCTTCCATTCCCCGCCCACGCTTTAACCCTCTCTCTCCCATTCTCCATATTTTTAGTCAAACAATATCCTAATGTCTGGGGGCCCTTACTGCTTTAGCTCACCTAAATAGGGGAAAAGAGAGGAAAATACACCGCCTCTCTCCATATCTGCTTTGACAACATTCTTCCCCAAGTTATTTTCTTTCAGATCCCACACCTGCTTTCAGAGAAGACACACATTAATTACATAAAATACCTCTTTCGGTCCTGTGAAAAGAGTGGAGTCTCCAGAGGGATGTTCTTCATAGAAAAAACAAGCAAACAAACAAACAAAAAAAGCTCACCCACTTAGCTCCTGGAATGCCGGGGATCTTCTAGGACTTTTGAACCGGAGGCATCTGTGCCTCTGGAGACAGAAGAACGTGCAGGCAGTGGAGCTGATTCCCAGGCAGGAGCAGCGATGTGGTATCAGCTGCTGCTGTTGTTCCAGCTCCCACCACTTCCCCTTTTCACTCTCACACTCTCCCTGCCTCCCTCTCACTCTGCCAGGGCTCCAGCAGCACTCTGCACTAATGCACACATCTCTCCTCTGCCTCCGTCCCCGCAGCTCACAAGCTCACATGACTTCTGTCTAAACACCGAGAGGCAGGCAAATTAAGAGGAAAAGCAAGAAGTAAGTTCTACACTAAATGAATGTAAAATTTGTATAAACTTCCCAAACTGCCTTTCCTCATCCCCCTGCACCCCAGGCCTCAACCAGTGATCCCTCCTGCCTTACTGAATCCCACATGATTTGTGGACTAGTAGTTGCTGAATAAAGCAGGCATTTTCAGTTCATACTTCTTGCTTATCTATCTGTTCTTTTGTGAATCGGCTTCATAATTGTATATTCGAAGCACTTCTTGTCGGATAGCCATGTGTGGTTCCTTTCCACTTGTAACTCAGAGGAATGTCAGAAACTGGCTACTAATGGAGAGGGAGAAAGACTCAGGAAGAGCTGAAGCACCCTTAGTTGATGCCCATAGTGTACTCAAACTGCCTTGTACAGTGTTGGGAGCCAAGAACCCCATTCTGCACCGTGCACTAACCTCCACCTTCAAAGACCTACTTCCCCCCGCACCGATTGTGCAGAAATCAACCCTCTCAGAACCAATTCTTAAAATATTACATAAGGCAGGGGTTGGGATCTTAATCTGTATTCAAGATCCCTGAACACATGGGCCTTGAAATCCCCACCACAACTCCTTCCAAACATCAAACTGGAGAGGTGAGGCAGGACCCTGGGTTTTCCCCACTGCTTTGGAAGAGGTAGGATGTAGCCAAACCGGCTGCATCTCAAAACACACATGAAACAGGCACAAAACACAGCATGAAACCAGGTCTCTGCAGGCAAGAGCAGACTGCCAAGCATTTCTGTGCATTTTGGTGAAGATGACAAGGCGAGAGAAGGGCCTATGGGTTTCCTCCACCTTTTTTAAAGTAGAAACTTTACTTCATGCTCCTAGTGTATAGTCTCTGTGATCAGGCTGATCTTTCTATTTTTAAAACATTGATTTTCTTTCTAAGCCTATAATTAGGATGAGAAAAAGGAAATTGTAATGCTTGCTGTAGAGCTGAAAGTCATGAAAGAACTTAAAATGTATAGAATCCATTCTTTTAGATACCGGGGTTCAAGATCAAAGGTCGTGATGGGTCTAACTGTGGTCACTGCTTTGTCCAGAACAGATCTGCTCCCTGCAGATCAGCGTATCACAGTATCTGCTCACTACCATCTCTACAAAGTTGTTTAAAAGTTTAACTTTTCTGAAGCCGTCAACAAGTGCACACAGTGACAGCAGGCATACAACAACAGCATTCCTAAGCCAAATGCAAGCCCAAGAAAATAAGTTTCTTGGAAGACAAAGCAAGACACTAACACAAAATGGAGAGATTCTTGTCCCAGTGTTTTGTTTTGTTTTGTTTTTTTTCATCTGCAACCTATTGGCCCCTGCAAAAATCCTGAAAGTAATCCTGAAAGTAGTATTGCTACTTCATCTCATATGTAGAAGCATTTAGCAATTACTATCTTCTTTATAACATTTTCTCTAGACTTCTCCATATCTGGAATTAAAATTTGCAGAAGAGCCATAAGTTAGCAATATTTTTAGCATTTATTGACAATCCATTTCTTATGAGTAATTGTTTTGAAAAGTACTTTAAGTGCAAGCATACACAGTTGCAATATAGCTATTTAATCAATAAAACACATTTTAAGGGTTAGTCTGTAGAGAGGGAGAAAGGAGCAGCAGTTTGCAATTCTCCAGTTGCTATGAATCAGAAACATCCATATGGGGAAGGCTTTTTTTGTTATGCATAGATCTGAAACATAAATCACCTGAAAAAAAAAATCAGTAAGGTTAACTAACAGTAGACTCAAAGCTTTTTCAAAATGGACAGTAGACTGTCTTTTAGCTTTTTCTAGTTAAATTCTGCACTGAAATTCTTCTGTGATCTCAGAGTTATCAGTAAAAGATGTGCTAACAGCAACTCCCTGTCCCTTGGTAAGAGTATGTTACCAATAAATAGAAGTGAGGTGGAACTTGGCCAAGACACCGCAAACTATAGGCCAGGACAGTGACAGAACACAAGTTGCCTCATGCTACCTGGCTGTGTGCCCTCCGTGCAAGAGGTTCAGCTCCAACTAGTGTTCATTGAGGGCCTTAGGGACTCAAGAGGAAAGAGCCCTTGGTCTAGGGAAGTGCCTTCTCTTTCAAAAGTCAAATGAAATTCTTATGAACTGTTAAAGATAATCTTTGTATTTTTTGTGTTACATTCTTGAGGAAAATTTAAATAGCTGTTTTATCAGTGACTAGACTTGCTATAAGTGCTGGAAACACTTGCAATGATATCAAAAGGAAAAAACAGGACAAAGAAAGAACCTTGGTCGTTTACCTTCTTCATCTTCATCATCAGTAAACCACCATTCAGTTCCATTATACCCTTTCTTGGGTTCTGTCCTGGGAAGGAGGACAGAAGTCTCCTGAAGTCATGGGCAAAGAGAAAGAAAAGGTCTGCAGTCAACCTAACCCCACCAGACCAAACACCACTGCCCGGACCTTTCTCCTATGTAAATGAAAAAAAGTTCCACACCAAATTCTACATTCAAGGAACCTTATTTAAGTTGTAAATTTTGGCCCTCAAAGGTAAAGAAGTACCGCACTCACTTGCCCTGTACTAAGGCAGTTCAATACAGGTGCATTTACACAACCACGTCGATTTCCCCTAGGATCCCTACCTCATTCACAGGTCAGCTACACCATATGCCTATATTTAGGTCAGAGGAAAACTATAAACGCAGAATTTTAGAACCGCAAAGTGCTTTCTTGCATTCTTAGTGGAATTCTCTGACTGAACAGGGAAGGGGGAGGGAGATTTGGATATCTAACAATATCAGGTGGGAAAGGCTTCAACATTGCCTTTAACTATTGCTTTATCAGGGTCCACATATGTACATGGCCACTGCTCTGCCAAAGCTAGACCATGCTCCCCCAAGGACCAGGTTTGCACTGGATTTTCAGGACAGGACAAAGCCCTGTTCAACCACAAGCTGTGACTCTGGATGTTTTGATTCGGGATTGTTTTGCACAGGTTACTTCTTACTCTAGAGGCGGGGAGGTAGGCAAGGTGGGTTAAGGAGAGCAGGGTTATCAAATCCTTTTTTTTAGGCCATTCCATAATTATTTTCACAACCTCATTGGCCAAAGCCTACAGTAAGAGCAAAGTGGAATAAAGGGAGGAGATGCAGCAAGAGCTTTCCTGTGGTTGCAGTTGCCAGGGAAACAAAGTCCTCCTGACTGCACATGCTGAAGCTGTAGCTGCCTGCGTGAAGACAGCACTCGGAAAACGCTGTATTTTATCCACTTCACAGGCTAGCAAGAAGGGGCAAAAGAAAGGGGCAGGAAGGTAGATACAAAAATTATTCCTAAATGGCCTGGCCTATTTAGCAGCCTCTCGGAGCAAAAACAAAACTGCCAAAGCTCTTTACCTTTCTCCCTACATCTTGTCTATTTAAGGCCCCCACCTGGAAGTTTTCCATGGAGTAAATGGCAGAAAGGGATCCCAGAGGGAAGCAAGCAAACTGAGAGGGACCGAAAAGCATTTTTAGTGCCTTTCTAATGAAGAAAACTCTCAGATATTCCTAGCCCTCTCTAATTATTGTTTACTAATGAATATTTACTACTCCTTTTCCCACGAAGCACTATCATCTGATCATCCTTTGCAATAATTTGGCTGCCCAGCATGTTCAAGTAGCACTGTCACCAGCTGGTCCACAGCTCCAGGGAAGGACCAAGGATCAGCCAGTACCACTCCAGCTTCCACGCAGCTCCTGCTCTGCTGCATGTGACTATTGATGCCACTTTTATGGATATAAATAATAATTGCATTAAGATTATTCTGGTCATTTCTTTGAGGGAGATCCTAGTGGACTGTGTGGGATGAGTATTAATTTCTCCCCAAAGAGCGCAAGCTCCTGGAGAGCCTTCTCCTCACTGTTACTGCAAGGGAAGAAACAGGACGCATTTTCTGGAGGTAAGAACTAGGTGACAGTTATATGGTAATGATATCTGATCTTAATCCGCTTTGCTTCAGGCTTAGATATGCTCATTTGCCCTTCCTGATGCCTGGCAGAAGTAAGAACCAGAGTGAAAACAAGTGACATCATATTTTAAACAAGAGAAGAAAAAAGCAAATTTTTGACATAAAACCTCACTCCTCACGCCCCCTTTCCTTCCTCTGTGCCCTAGCTTTTGGCATTTTCATTCACACAGGATTGATTTTTTTAAACACAAAAGCACTGAGATAAAAGAAGGGGGGATTTAGCTCACTGAATAAGAGGTTGTGTTGGTACCAGGTGACCATATCAGTCTCTACCATCTCCGGGGAGAGCAGGAGGGCTGGCTATCCCTCTGCCGTTCTCCCCTTACCTTTCCCCTGCTCCTCTCCTATTAGTTACTCAGTTGGTATTTACGGAACAGACCTGAGCTGCAGTAATGATCAATGTGTTAATAGCAAAGATGAGAGCGGTTGATACCAAGGAGAATCAGGCATGGAGGACAAAGCTTACCCCAAAGCAGGAGTGAAAAGTGTAAGCAGGACTGCTTAAAAACAACCATGCTCACAGAGGCTATTTGAGGAGCACTGAAAAAGGTTTGAAAAAGGTTTACTTGAACAGGAGGCTCTGCTGGAAGTCCCAAGTCTTGACAGCTGCCCTGAGGGCATATTTAGCAGGAAGGGAGGGCACATGGGGGAGACACCAAGTGTCCTCTACCAAAGAGGGTCGAACAACCTCCGCATCAACAAGCTGCACGAGTACAGTGATATCTGAGGGAGTAGCACCCCATGGAGAAGAGATTACAGTATCTCAAGATACTGCTCTGCACAGCAGAGCAACAATAACCAAGGTCCTGGTCAGACAAGATGTGCACACAAGATGCGATGCATACAAGATGTGCTGCCTCTGCACACACAAAGCTACAGCGGCACTACCAGCTTTCAGTCCAATTTGCTGCGTCTGTTTTACCCTGAAAAAGCAAAGGTGCAGAAGAAAGCGGATAGCGGCATGATCACGAGGATAGCTATTTTCAGAACAAACAGCAGAGGGTGCAGGTGCCACAATATGGTATCAACGAGCAAACCAGGCACCCCAAACCACCTGGGGTAGCAGATGGCAAAGCACCCAGGGCCTTGTCACCTCCCCACTGGACCATTGACCAATGAATCTGCTCACACATACTGGTCCATGGAAGAGATTTGGAGATGCTATCAAATCCTGTTATCATCTTTTTTTTCTCAGTTATAATTATTCAGGTGTGTAAAATGGCAGAAAGTCTCATTCAAACTTTCTTTCTGTGGAAAGTGTTGCAGACCTCACCAGTGGTGCAGTCATTTGCTTCAATTTATGAAACGGCAACATTTGTCAGAAGGTAAAGCTTAAAGATGTTTCAAACCATATACAGAAGTCACAGACAAAGAGAACAAATGTGCACTTTACAGTGTAGTGTTTGCTGCTCTTACTAAATTAGAATTTACTAAGTGGCAAAATGACTCTGAAAAATAATGCCAATGTTTTTCAGCATATGGAAGCGCACTTTCATGAGAGGTATGTTTAAATAAATGATGCAAGAGAAAAATGAGTCTATGATCAATTTTCAGTTGCTTAACACTGAGTTGGAAATCAAACTAGAAAATTAGTACCTCACTTAGAAGGATACTAAATGGGTCACATAAAATACAAAAGCCCAATTTTATTGGCACTACTTGCTGTGTGCAGTGCCACTAAATTGATGACATTGTTTATGAAATAAAAATACCAGACTGAAAATTTGTTTAACACAAGGAGGAGGGGAGAGAAAAGAATTTTACACCAGAAGAATAACTCAGAAAATTTCAAGACCAAGACAAGCTGAACAAAACCTGCCCTACAGAAGGAGAAATAGTTGACTAGGTAACATTATTAGTTCAAGCAAGTGGCACCAAAAAGAAAAAAAGAGGATAAATTATGAATTTATCAGAGGTACAAGGAAAATCTTTAACAGTTTAGGCATTACCTTGAATCATAGCACACAATTGGGTTATCTTTGCATTTGCCCTGATTCCTTCTCTTTTCCTATTATTGTAACTGCCTATTATTACTAATTGTTAGCATATTCATATCCTAAATCTCACCAAGGCAGTTCCTTTTATTTGAATAAATTAGAATCCCTTAACAGCTAATTTGCCAAAGTACTTTTCAATTGTGATTTTTTTAAAAAAAAAGTGTTAATTGCCTTAAGTATTGATTTTTTTTGTGAATGCAAAAGTATTTTGAAAGCTCATGAATAGGAGGCATTTTAGAACCCAATAGTCTTAGTTCCATTGCTCTAATCACTTGCTGTAGATGAAGATGCCAGTGTGTCTTTACTGCTTGTGACTCCTTACTTGTTCTCAGTGCAAAATGGCAGAAAGCCCTTCACTATAGGGCCAGTAGGTAAATGTTTATATGATTATTGCTTAAAAAAATGTTTTTATAGTACACAGGCTATTAAATGACAAGGCATTAAACACACATAAAAGTGCTTATTTGTATATGACACAAACAAACTATGGATTATGATTAGAAAACAAGAGATATTCACATAGCTGGTAATGTAATCATTTGCATCCTACAGAAATATCCGCCTTAGAGGTTATGCACTGTTCCAAGACAAGCCATGTCATAACTAAAAAACACAATGTTTCTCTTAAAATTTCCTAGTTAAATTATCTTAAAATTAACTAGTTAACCAGAACATAAGCTATTTTATGTACGTTTGTCATCCAATGCCTCAAAAAATACCTGCATCACAAATTCTCTGCAGTTGTCTCATGTTCTGCTGGTGAACACAATGTCTTGTACTATGGGTTTCCCTTGAGTCAGAACAACTTGAGATACGTTAGCAAATAGGTACAGCTCTGTTTCCAGTGCAACACTGGAAACTTCCGAGATTCCTGAACACAATTTTGTATAAACTATCCATTTCAATGAATTTCATTACAACCTAGGATGGGAGATGCATGCACAGATACTGATACAGGGCAAGGGGAAGAGAAAGGGAACGGGAGATCTTATAGATGAGGCTAGTAAATAGGCCAATTATACGAGTCATAGAAACAGACTCACTTTAGGTCTCAGTCTTTTCTCTTGGAGCCAGTCCATTTTAGAGAAACAAATGTTCAGGGAAAGACAGACTGTTTTCTAGTCTAGTGGCTAAATGTCTTTCTGGTTGGACGGAAAGCCAAAGCACATCTCCTTGCTCCAAATCAGATAAAATGACTATCTGTATCTTGCACACGCCAGGCAGATGCCACTATACTATCAGTAAATCCAAGAGAGCCTTTCACTGGTGTGCCCCAAGGAAATATGCTCATTTTCATACAGAACAGTTCCACTTCTTCCTCCCAGCAGAATCTGAAATCACCTTTTATCTATGAAACAGAACTCTTCACACCGTCAAAAACACAGCATCAAATCCACATAGAGTCAAAACTGAGACCTCAAGTGAATCCAGTCAATACAAGAACTTCTTCCAGTCAAAAAGAAAAACTAAGAGTTACATTTTAGTATGAATGACCAAAATATACACTTATTCATTTTTTTCATTTATAGCTTAATATAGTTAGGAAGAAAACAGAAATCAAGTATATATGAAAAGCCTAATATGAGTTCAGTGTTAACGTATCCAATCTGTCTTGGCAAAACTATTTATAAATATTACATAGCAAGTTATCAGGATCTTGAAAAGACAAAATGAAATGGAAGAATTAAACCTAACAATAGATTATTTTGTGAAATAAATTCTTATAGTATTGTGGTATAGCAGGACATCATGTTTTACAAACCAATATAAAGGTCTGAGGTTAGAATGCTGATTGCTTCAGTAGTCTATTAATTCTAGCAGTAAGTATTTTAGGTTTCAATGTAAGTGATAAAATCTTTCCATAAACCTGCAGGTGTGAATCTGAAAGTCTCAGTCATTTAACTCTGAAGTTTCTACTGTAAATTTTAAATGACATTTAGCTTAATTTTGCCAAGTGTTTTTATAGTGCATGGTGTAGAGGCACATGATGGTTGTAGACTACTTACTTAATCTACATCTTAAATTGGTGAAGGGATAGAAGAGCTTTAAAACCTTTCAGATTATGTTTATTCTATTATTAGACAGTAATAAATTGGGACCCAATCACGACTTCGCTATCAGGATTTATTGTTTATGAATGAAATGTAAGAGGCTAAAATTTAAAAAGAAATATTTCTTTGAGATAACTAGTATCCAGCTGTTCAAGAATAATCATGCGAGTGCATTAAGGTTAAAAATTTTTATCGCAGCAAAGCAAAGCAGCATAGCAACCATGTCCCTCTAATGCTGCATTCAGTACAAGAGATCAGAATGAGGTATTCTTCTTTATGCTCTTCAGAAAAATATGCAGGATACCTCTTAGCATTCACTTTCCCTCTATTAATAGAAACATCACTGTTCTGAAAATCCAAGAACACCTTTTTATGAACAGAATAGAATGAGGGAACAATGAAGAGCTATTCTGTGAGAATGGCTACAACCCTGAGTTTTTAATATAGTTTGGACAAAGACCATCTGACAACAATCACACAGAGGCTTCTGCTCCTGCCTTTCTTTTCTCTGAAAAAAATTAGAATAAACCCAAGGTTGCAGCAAAGTGTTAAATTCCTCATATACTAAAATTCTCTTGAGGACAAAAAGGCTGATAGAAAAGTCTTATAACTAAATTTTGTGTGTTATATGTCTATGACAACAGAAATAATCAGAGATCTTCGGTGTTCATGGCGGTGCATGGGGTTCTGCCCATCTTCACGGGCTGGATCACTTCCATAACCTTTGGAAATATTTCATACAAGCAGGCTGCGTTTTAAGTGAAGGTTCCTTTTCATAGATGTTGCCATGGAAGCTTCTTAGGATCTGTGTGCTCTGATATGCCTTTACTGTGCACTTACCAACTGGCAGTCTGGCTAAAAAAGCAGATACTTCTTCAGCTTTGTGATTAGTCTGGACACTTGTTGGCGTGATTCAGCTGGCAATACTGTTCTGTGCCTGTGGTTTGCCTTGACTTGTTAGCCCTCCATTCAAACTGCCAATTTTCCTTACCAGAATCCTTACAATTCTCACTCTGTACTTTCCGGTTTATGACCATGGGCTAACATGTTATATCAAGAAACTCTATCTAAACAGAAGAAATCATAAAGAATTCAATAAAAGTCTAATGACAAATTGTGATAACTTCAGTTAAGCATTTAGCTTTTTGTTTTTGTTGTTGTTTTTTAAGAAGACAATCATTTTTGTAGATGCAAGGTAATATGGCAGTGATAATCAGGTGAAATAATATTTTACCTATATAATCTATATAAGTTTTCTACAGAGACCCTTTCATTAACAATTTTTTTCTATAAACTGAAGGTCAGTCTAATTTAGCATTGATGTTTTGTGGACATTACCAATGGAGAGCAAAATAAGGACAGTAATGGTGATTTCCAGATTAATAACTGTTCTTGGATTAGACCCGTTTGTAAGGAAGGATCAAGATTCAACATTTTTAAACCTGTGTAACAATTACACACAGAGTTGGTTCTTGCCCTCTGTCATCATCCCACGAAGCACAATGGCAATGCAGTAAGAGCACTTTGGAGGCACACTTCAAATATATCTAAAATATTTTTAATCATAATTATGTATCCATGTAAACAGAATACTTTGAAAATTCCCCAACTCCTCTTTTCTTTTTTCCTTTTTTTTTTTTTTTTTTTTTTTTTTATTACCTTCTTTTATGCATAACTGGACCTTATTTGTGCATATCAAAATTTCTGAACTACTCATAAGCAGAGAAAGAAGGGAAATACCATAATTATGGTGATGGGCACCTCCTTCATTTTGTGCATTCTGATTAATTCTAACAGTGTTTTACAGAGTGCCATGTTACAGTAGAAAGATTCAACATCCACAAGATGGAAATAACATGGGAAGGTTATACTGTGCTTCCAGAGCTACGGAGGTTTGGCACACTGTAGAAGTCCCTTCCTTTTTTCTACTTATTCTCAGCTTTACCTGATCGCGTATCTGGCCTTTCTGCAAGAACTCCTGTCATTCCTCTTCCTAAAGTTTTGTTCCTCTGTGTCAATTACGCACCAGAACTGAGAACCCTTTGTGACTCCACTTCCATCAGAAACCTGCCAACTTCTGTCACTAGAAGCTGGTAGCACTTTGTCCGGGAGTATGAATTACCACATTATTAAAGCTTTGCAAGATAGTCCATTTTACATAGTGGGTTATTTTTCTCTGATTTTACATCAGTAATAGGAACAGGAAATAAAAGCATGACTAACACTATACCCTCTGGAAACTTTTTATCCTTATTGTCCTTTCATCCCTTATCCTTTTAATCCCACCATCTATCCTGACCTGTCCTTTCGTTCACATTACCTGCATATTCAGGAAATAGCTTTCATATTCTGAATGTGGCTTTATTTGATGTGGAAACAAAAAAGCAATTACGTAAGCAACTTATATCCTCAAGATTGATGGAAATATTTATGGCATAAAAACCATGACATATTGGTATTGTATCTTCATGACAAAAACAAATAGCAATTAGCACACATGACAGTAATTTCAGAAACTGAACAACAGCGATTCTAGCAGGTGAGTAATACCTCAGCTTGCATCCTTAGAAAAAAAATTGTTTCCAAAAATAAAAATATATGCATAGTTATACTGTTTTAAGCACTTTTTAATATGTATTCAAATTTAGCATGCCTTACCTAGTTTATCCTTATTTTCCACAGCCACTCAGTACAAAAATAATTGAATAATACTTAAAAATGCAGAGATTTGCATGTCATCTTCCCACTTCTTCCAAAATACAGGCAGAGGACAATAACTTTCAGAGGCCTTGTTTTGCCAACATTATAGATTATAAATATTCTAACTAGTTTATACATGTTCTACAGAGATGACACCTTCCTAGTCTAGAGAAAAAAATACTGCACAACCTGTGATTAAAGATAATCAACATGTTATTCCCAGAGAACTCTATCACAGACTTCGAGACACTAATGGATTGGCAAAAATGCCCTGTTCCAAGTGGAAAAATGTTGCTCTGACATTTTGAAATCACAAATTTATTGAACAACTTGTCACAGAGTACGTTTTTAAACTGTATTTACCTTGGAAAGAATTGGGCACACATCCTAATTGTAATTCCTGATGTAAATTAAAAATTAGGGCACTGTGCCCCAGAAAAATAATTTAACATATAAGAACTCACTACTTAAAATAAAATAACTTGTCCTAACTAGACGGGAGCAACTGCTGTCCTGTTTCCAACTGCCTTCTTTAACCTTTCCCTCAGCTGAGACTCTTTCTTAATGTGGACTCTATCTTTTTTTACCTAATAATATCTATAATATCCAATAATAGTCTGTATTTTTGATACATACAAGGTAATGGCAGAGACTACCATGTAAATGCTGAGCCACTGCTTCCATCCTCCAGAAGAGGAAGATGACATTAGTTGCCACAACTGATCAAGAAAGTCTGAAAAATAGAGGTGGAAAGGGACAAGAGCTGAAAAAAAAAAATGTGGGCTGAATAATTGCTTAGCAATGAATCAAAAATGAGGCAGATGATTATAAAAATTGTAAAAGGAAAAAGTCAACACAATTAGATGAGTAGAGAATAAATGAATGATATCTCAGAGTGTGAATGCTTTAGAGCAGCTGCCACTCTGCTGTGCTTATAGAAAAAAAGATTAATTTACTTCTCAGAATATTATAGGATGGACTGGAGACAAGACAAAACAAAAAGATGGTACCTGAAACAATGAAAGAAGATAAGAGTTTACATAAAATATTTTCCATGCGGATGATCTTGAAAGAACTCAGCAAAAAAAGTAACAATGTTTGGGGAAAATAAGAGGGAATGCTATCAGAAAAAAAATAAGAAATGCTGTCAGATTGATCCCTTTTTCTAACCTCCAGCCCACATTCTTCTGTCCGCATTCATCAAACATTTTAGTTTGTATCCATAGAGTTGAGTCAGTCAGAAAACACATTACTTGAATAGAAATATTCACTGTGATAATGGAAATTGATGTCTACAGCTTTTCAGAAACTTGGTGGATAGAGCTCATGGATTGCAAAGGATTTGGTAAAGAAGAGCCCACTGTCAATAATCTGATTGTTTTATCTTTGAACGTGAAGTCAGCCTCGAGAAAAAATCAACAGGAAAATTTAATTATGTGTGATAACAAAGTCATAAGAGGAATTTTATCCTGTCCAAGACTAGTTTATTAAAGGAAAGTATCTGCTTATTCAATGTAAATGGAATATATTGACCAAGGTTTCTAAGAATTATAAATAAAACATCCTGCCAATAAGGATCAATATGGATACAAAACTGTTTAGATAAATAAGTTTCCAGAAGAACAGGAGAAAAATAAAGCTCTCTTCATAAAAATGCAAGTGTTTATCAAAAACAAAGGAGTTGTTTTATTTAAACTAATCTCTATTTGTGGTTACTGTAATAAGAGGTCCTTTTTTTCAGATTATTGAAATAAAACAAGGCTATTGAAGGACTCTCAATGCCCATTCAGTGAAGGAAGAGAGATGCTGGCTAGAGAAGAGAAACATTAAAAAGTATGGAAAAGATCAGGAATTTAAAAAAATACAATTATTTTAAGATCAAGATTATTTAAAAGGCACAGTAAGTGCAATAATGACAAAAATTTTGCTCTCTGCAAATTGTAATTAAGTTATATATGAGAGAGGCTATCTTTATAAAGCTTGTCTTAATTTAATAGGCATATTATGTTGTTAATCACCTACTGGTTCAATTTGCACATATGAATTCATGGGTTTTTTTACCCATATAAAAAAAGAGTGGGTTATGACACCTTTTGATATCAACAGTGTGTGAGAATGGGCCACAGAGATCCCCCCAGACTAGATGCAAGGCAGGGTGCACTCTCCTTTGGTGAGTCAGAGAGTTCCTGGTGAGGTCAGGCATGTGAAATCCCGTCTTGAGCATTTATTATTAAAGAAAGGAAAACTGCTTCAATTAAAAATCCACAAAGGTCCAAATATGGGGATAGAAAGCCAGGAGGTATATCTGTGTCTTCACCTTGACCTACTGCCTTTGGGATTGCACATCTCCTGCAGATCAACACCATTTCTATCACACATTCGTTTGGCCCAATGAAAAAGAGCAAAGGACCCCTGCATATTGGGTGTTTTCTTGCTCCCATTCCCAAAGAACAAGCATGATAAACCAAGAAGAAACGCCATGAGTAGGAGAGGCTTCAGTTAACTCTTCATAAGCTTCGTACCACCAGTTGTGGAGGGTTGAGCCTCTGAAACCCTGCAAATCTGAAAGCAGATTCATCCTAAATGAAGGCTTGGGAGGAAATGCCAAAGCTGGCAGTCATACAATACACTAGCCCCTCTCCTCAGCACATTTAGCATGACCCGCTATGGACATGCTTTATGCTGAGCTGTCTACTGATACCAAACAGCAGGTCATGCCTACCGCAGATTGCTGTACACTTAAGACAACCAGGCAGCCCCCTGCCCAGGACTAGGATTTGCAATCATCCCACTGAATGGTCTGCTCTGAGCTGGTCTTCCACATTTCCCCCCCCAGGTGGTGAGAGATACTTACCTTGAGTGGTATAGACATCTACCCTTGCCAGCCTGAGCCAGTACTGAAGATGGCTAGCAGATTAGGAAGTCACAGTTATTTTTCTTAAATCTAAAATAATAAGTAAATGAAATAATTATGAAATAATCATTTCAAAAGTGCACTTATGGGGAATTTCATCCAAGTTTTAAAACAGGTTGAAGGAAAGCATGAATTATATTCATGGCGATAAAAAGAATAATTGACATTAACCTCTGTAAAAGATTGCTAAACTCAAATGTAAACTAAACTGTTCTCCAGAGAATGTACTTACCATTTTGATTGAGATAGAAAAGTTTTGTGTTTTCTGTAAGGTCTTGATGAATAAATATTCTATAGCCATTTTAAATAGGCTAATGCTTTATACCTTGCTTCCTTTAATAGTGAGTTTTAAAATGCATACAGATAAAAAGATATGTATCATTTGATTAGACAACAAGCATTTCATAGCTACAAACTCTGCTAGTGTTATTCCCTATCCTGATGTTAAAGTTATTTTTTAATATGGAAAGAAATCTCTTGAGAACCGAAAAAATTCCCTCTCCCCCTGCCCCAAGAAATTCCTATTAGAAATATTATACTCTGGTGTTACATACGAAAAGTTAAAAAGAGCTTACTCCCTTCTCTGAGGAGATTATAGACCTACAGGGTATGAAAAATTCATTCCTGGTTCACTGAGAGTTATTTTTCCCTTCTCTGACTAGATTATATTCTGTCTGGAGGGAATGAAGCAAGGTCTCCTATGGCAAAAAAATGACTGTGATTACTGTGTCAATTTTTTTCTTATAATATGTTTCTTTACTACAAGGAAATTTTCTTTTTATTTTCTCTGAAAATTCATCTTTAAAATAAAATTTGCATTGAAATTACTGTTACATTTTCTTCTCTACCATACCAGTGCATATCCACACTTGAATGTAACAATTTTAAACCAAGATTATTTTTGTTCCTAGGGGATAAAAAATATACAGTATCTCTGCCCAGTTACTTCCTTTCGTTTCTTTTGAAGTCCTCCTCCATTTCATAGGGTATCACAAAAGTGGCAACCTTGATTTTCATGGTTATTATACCTCAATAAAGTTGATATTCAATTTAGAAATAAAAAGACCATCTCTGCACCTTGGAGACCAAACTTAGACTAGAAAACACAGAAGGTTCCTGATCTCTCTTTTTTTTTTTTTTTTCATTATAATCAGGAATAAACATTCTGCAGACCAAGTTTTCCCCTTGGCCACATTTCAGCAACACAATGTCTTTACCATGTGCTTTTGGAGACAGTTGTAGCATTATCACACTTTGTACAGTGAGATTCATCAGCTCATCATCTCCTTCATCAGAGGGTTCATATCATGGTAACTAACATATTTCTTCAGTGTGACACCAACTGCTTTTCCTGAATGACACCAGCCATGTCTCAAAGTGCTTCAAAAACTGCCCCAAAATGTGATGAAAATATTATTGCATTGATCAATATTTACCATAGGAGTCCTTGGGTTTTCTAGCATGATGAATTTCTGAAGACTGTAAAATCACCAATTTATTTCCACAGAACTGCCATCATCCAGGGCAAGGAAATTCTTAACTTTCTTTAAAAAAAAATGTTTTTATTAACAGAATTTGTATTCCTTGTGGGTCTGGAGTTGAAACCCTGGTTCCACTGAAGTCATAGCCTGTTGCTGTCGTCTGTGCCAGGCTATAAAGAACACAAAGTTCTGAGGGATCAGCCTGCAGCCTTGCAAGCAACTTCAAGGACTTCAGAGGAAAGTTCTTTGGTGAATGTTTTCCCCTTAATATAACACAGCTATGCTTTTAAACCTTGTAAACAGGGTGCCTGTGGTATCAAAAAGACTTCACACTGCTTTTTAACATTCAGCTAGTTGTCCAGTAAGACTTGGGATGAAAATGTTTTGTGCTTACACTAGAAAAAAAAAGATGGATGGCTGGAACTGTAAAATCTTGACTATCACTGTCTGTAATGACTGCAGGACAATTGACTGCAACTTTGCCCCTGATGTAGATAGCAAGGCCATCACCACACCACCACTGTCAACCTTTTTTTTTTTTTCCCCATTGGTTCTTGTTTTGAAGGGTTTGTTTGTTTAATTTTATCACCAGTAATACAATACTAGCTGTGAAAATGTTGCAGTTTGAAAGTTGCAGTGGTGAGGTGGGAAGGAGATATCAAATCAGTATCGGATTCACGAACAGTCTGTCAACTGTAGATCCGACTGCCTTCCTAGGAGCGAATCGAGTTCCCAAACAGTCTGATCAACTATAAGCTTGACTCTGGCAGTATTAGATTCACGAACAGTCTGTGGATCGTAGGTCTGATCGCCCCCCCCAAACAAGTAGTTGAGTTCACAAACAGCAGGATTTATTCAAATGCAACATTTACAAAGCAGGTTTCAGATGTCAATACAGGAAATTCTCTACAACAGCGTGGGATTTTTAGCTGGCTCTGATGTACAAATGTGCAATCATCACTCACCGCAGAAGATGGGAGAGAGCTCTCAGTCTCGAGTCTCTTCAGGCAGAGTCCCAACCCAAGGGGAGGAAAGGGGGGGATCAGAGCATCGACTGACCCGGAATTATGATGGATTCTTCCCCCGCTCCATTTTCATCCTTGGTTCACCTTTTATACTTTTCTTTACATTCAGGTGGAGCTTGAGTAACTATAGTCATACTTAAGATTCTCGCTTTCATTTAAAGGTAAGGTCAATCGAATATCCAGAGCACATGCTCAGTGAGGAGTGCTCATACCTCGGATGGGGTAACTTTTGGGATGGAGGTGTGTGTTGGCATTATAATGAGCTTTTAACGAGCAAAGTTCAAGCAAAGCTCATCCGAAAGGAGTGATTTGCCACCCTTGCTGGCTCAGCACCAGACATGTTATCGTGTCTCTCCCGTTGGACAGCTACTGTGCGGCTATCAGAGGCCCAGCACAGCGAGGGCAGCAGAGTTTGGTCGCGGTGTCTTCACTCTGCTCCATCCTCCGTTACTGCCCTTGGCAGCTGTGAGGAGGGCAGATTGTGTTGCCTGGGGATCTGTGGAGGAGCAGAGTCCTTGTGCACCAGCCATCCTGGAAGTGGCACCTGTGTATCTTCCAAGCAAGCTGTTGTAATGCCAGAACTTCTGTTAGGCCCTAGGTTTTCTCTCAGTTCCTGCTTTCAAGCCATTCTTCCACACCAGGTATCTTCTTAAAATTCAGAATTCCTCTCAGCCACAACTTCTGGGGATAAATTGGTCCAGTAGGACAATATGTGTTGATATCTCTGCTGTTATCACTGTACAAATGCTTCCAAAACTGCCCTACCAGTTTTCTTCACATTTGACATGCTCTTGAGATCTCACTGGGACTCAAAAAATCAAGTCCAGATTGTCTAAAAATTTCCAGTTTGTATATTATCCAAAAGAAACATAATTTTTGAATAAATATTTGTCCCATAAACTTGCCACAATATTTATTCAATGCAAACATTGAAAAATAAAGTAGCAAAACATGACAGATGTCATACATCTTGTAATGCCCACATATATTTGCCATGAATAAAAAGAAATATATATTTTATCTCAAGGACCCTTAATTCTGACCTAAGTTTTAAAAATATTTTAATCTTGAGTCTGGTATCAAAATATTCTTTCAAATACACAGATAAATATTTTTTTAAATAATTTTAATGCACAAAAGTTTCTGATAAAGTTTGAGCCTAACAAGTCTCTCATAACTTCTTATAAAAATATATTATATTGTATTTTGGTAAATCTTATAGACAAATGTACATGTATAAAGATACACATACATCCACATAACTGGATACACAACTATAAATGTTGATTTACTTTTTTGAAATTTGTGTGTTGTGTTTATGTCCAGTAATATTTCTAGACTGATGAGGAAACCACCTTTACCTTGAATTCGTATGATTGTAATTTATTTAATTAAGGATGGCATTTTCAGTTTGAAGAACTCCCCAGATTGGGCACAGAAGAGACAGAAAAGGCAGACTAAAAGACATTTCATTTTGACTTGGTTTCATCTGCACAGCTCTCCCTCTCTGTGTATGCATCACCATGGAGATTTTAAAGGAAAAGTATTTCTTTATTACCTTCAGGCCTTCAGCTTCACAAAGGGAACACATTCAGAAGAAATATGCAGTGAAAATATCACTACAGCTTTATCTGCAATAATTAGCTTGAGAACTTGAACAAGTCCTGCTGAGCATCACATTTGTTAAGGGGAAGGTAGCAATAGTCCTCAATCTCGCAATGACAAGTTAAGGCTGAATTTAACAGCATCTCACTTATGATAGACTCAAAAGTTATGAAAGAAAATAAAGTTCAGTACTGGATGAAAATAAGATGTATGGGCTATGAGGCAAAATCTCTCTCCACTCTGGGGATATGCATAGATGTACAAAGTCTGCATCTCATCCCTTTGGTTTACCACCTATTGCAACTACTCATCTTCCAAGCTGGAAAGAAAAGTGAAAGAATCAGTTATACTCATCAGTCAACTACAATACATGCATGAAGAAAAATATGTGCTAAAAACAAACAAATTAAAAAAAGGTTTGATAAAATGGGGTTTCATAAAATGCTGTGGAAACCTTGGAAGAAGGTACTGAAGAGTCAGCTCTTTATAGTAAGAATAGAAATAGTTCATGAATTCTTTTGCAAAGCATTTGTTCCACTATTTTCAAAGTTTGCTAAAGGTAGCTTTTACCATTTCATTGTGTAACACTGTGTCATTCGCTTTTAATACCAGTTGAATGACACAAAATCTACTGTGAAGGCAGTAAATCATTCTACTGGTTGGAACATATAAAATTCATTATTCAAGAAAAGGTATTATTGACAATATATCAAAAAGGTCAAATGGGCATATTAAAAACTTGTGGTATGAATGAAATATATCAAATCATCTTTATGAGAGTAACTACACTTCACAGACAGCAGATTTGTTCACTTTCTGTTAGAGATTTGAGAATTTTTTACACTTCCTATTTGAAGAAGATCGAATATGTTTGGAGAGAGACAGATGAGCAAGGAAATAACAAGCAATGTGAAATTGTGCACTTTGTAATATTAGAGGGAAATGTTGACCATGAGAATTTTATATTAGGAAAAATTTTTAATCCTATCAAGTGGCCAAAGAAGTTCATTTCCTCAGTCATTTACTGCTAAGTGTGGAGGCACCAATGTTTATAGTAAAACTGCATCAGTAAGGACTTTCTCCTGTTCTCCAGAAGGGATAACAAGGGAACCTATATAAAAAACTATTACTCATTTTCGGCTTCGGATGGGAAATTTGGACCAGCCAATGCCTCTAGGGCTTGGCAGAGCCAGGGAGATGCTCGTCTTACAAACAGTGAATAAGCACATTTCTGCTGACTGCAATGGGTGATTGATTATCCCAGTGTGACAGGCAGCAAGATTTTTCCTAACTCAAGTTTACTGTCAGGTTACCTGCACTTTTCAAATGACACAAAAAGAGCAAAATCAAATTAAATAGTCTTGGTTTTTCACAGGAGACAATCACATTGTATCAGACTCCATCATGTCTGTGAAACTATAAAATAACCATCTAGATCAAAAAAAAAAAGAGAGAGAGAGAGAGAATCGTGACCAATAATCTATGGGATGACCATGAAGGGAACCAGCAATCATAAAACAACACGATGGTGTTCTGTAGAGTCAGTTCAATTTCTGTGTCTCAGGAACAGAATAGAAAGTAATCTTATTCTGAACCCTATGTGGTAGTAGGGCTACTTCCACATTTTGTCTTTTAGGCTTTAAATGACCAGCAGTCCACACCAAATGAAAGAGGAAAAGAAAATAGCTATGGTTGCATCTACACCAATCTATAGAGGACAAGGGCTGAATCAGCAAAAGTGCTAGAAGAAGAATACTTACCTTCACCAAAAGAAATCCATCACAGGTGATGTCAGTTAAAGAGATCAATTACTGTTTCAATCAGTTACTGCTGAAACGCGTGAATGCCTCCTTATTTCAGAAGACAGGAGTGGATAGCATCCTGCTCATAACACATATTGTAAGTGCTATATGGAGACAATATCCATGCTCCTATAGTAGCATATACACTGCATTTTATAACTTTTTTAAAACTTTATTAAGGATTTTTTTGATAATCTAAGCTCCTGAGTGTTGGTGGCTATTAGATATCACCAAACTTTCCAGTCCTCCAAATTAATGAACACATAGCACACCTGCAGAGCATACTGTTGTCAGTGCTCTTTCAGTAGTGCCATGATCTCAGCAGATTTGGGGATCCTAATGTATTTTCCACCATATGCAGCTGTCTTGTGGTCCAGGATGCATTTTTTTATTTTAGTAAGCAGTAGACTAACATTCTTGTTTTCATCCATATACAGCTGTGAAACCAATAGGTCATGGTCTCAGAGTTACTCCATATCTTTCCTAGGTACATGGAGAGATTTCCTTCCACAAAACCTGTTCTCCAGTGTGTCCAAGGGTGAGAATAATAAACCTCGCAACTCTGACCCTGTTCCTGTTGCTTGGAAAAGTTACCTCTTTGGAGAAATAATACCAGATAATGCACTTTTCCCAGAACCTGCTAAGACACAGAAGAAAACTTCTTTAAAGCTTAGATAAAATCACTCTGAAGCAGACATTTCACATCTCCATACCTTTGTCCAGCACAGACAACTTTCAACAAAGTGAAAGCTAAAAACATGCTGTAGCCTCAAATAAAAAAATTAACAAATTCTACTATAGACAACATAGTGCATAAGTGGTTAAACCATAGCTGACATTTACATTTCTATCTCCATAAAAAAATAGTTTCAATTGAAAATTAAAAAAAAACACAAAAATTAAGAATTTATTTAGCTCAACATGCAATAAGTCTGTTTTTTATTTGAAAATTAATCCTTTTTTCCCTCCCTTTTTTCTAAAAAGATTCTTTGAGGCAGGAAAGAGTAGTATTTTGAGACCTGGTAAGCAGCATCCGTATCCCCTGACATGATTTTCCTATAGCAGCCAAGTAGCAGTGTACCCTCACTGGTCTTGCCACCAGCAACTCTCACTGCACCACGAAGAGCTAAGGATATCACCACTGATAGATAATGTGCATCTGTGAGGGCTGCAACTCTGACTTTTTTTGACATTACAGATTTCAAGGTTTGTGCCTTGACTGGAACTTTCTAATCTCTCCCCCTCCCTTCTCCATTTGCATTTTTTCAATTTGAATCTGATTTTACAGTGTTTTGTCCCCAGCTCTAATCTGTCTCACTGAGTTATTCTTCTGATCCGGATGGCTTTTGCAGTCAGTAACTTGTATATATGTTGTGAACTTGCCCTTTTATTTTGTTGCTAAGACATTTCTAAAAGACCTGCATGTCCCAGCTCTGAGCTAAGTTATTGGATATATATATAAATGGGAAGTTTGGCTGCCACTTTCCTCCACTTTCTATAAATTAGCAGACTCTAGGGCCTAGGACTAGCAATCTGGCATCTTCCTAAACATTAAACTTAAAGGTCTCCACTGTCAAATCTAATATATCACTTCAGATAGTCTAGGGATATTAAAGCAATCAAATATGGCTTTGAAGTCTATTGCACTGGCTTTTAAACTACAAGTATCAGGTGAGTTGTGTCACTTCAGCTTGCAGTCACATAAACTAATGCTTTGGCCTTGTGCAAGCCTGAATTTTTGATGTATCTCTCTATCTTCCCCTCTAAAACTAGATAGAGTCAACACTGTATTTCTCGGTTTTGGAGTTAGTTCATACGGTCATGTGATCACAAACCATGAGTTTTCTCACATCCTACACCTGGGCTTGAAACAGGGCTGTCAGGTTGCACAGTCAGGTCTGTAACATCCTCAAGAGCTCCAGCTCTCAAACATTCTCTTCCAAAACAGTCTGTTCAGAGGTATTCTGAGACCCAGTCATTGGTTAAGCAGACTTCAGGAGGAAAAGGAAGGATGCAGTTAGTTCCCTGTTTGGAATATGTCTTTATTACTGCTATTTATTAGCTATGTCAATGCAAATTAAATATTCTCATGCTGGAGAATATGAGAATATTCTTATTCTGCAGTGCGTTACTTAGAATTCATTATGAATATTTTATAAGGTAGTGTTTATTTATGGCATGTTAATTGCTTATTCCTTGCCTGTACATCCAGCTTGAAGAAGCTGCATAACCAAAATAAACAGATAATTAGATGTGTGTGCATCTACTTGTTCAGTCCTGATACCCCAAAACTGGGATAGAGCTGCAGACCAGGGTTCCAAGACTTCAGCTTCCAATATCACATAGCAAAGTTTCATTTTAAGCACTTTTTGATCCCAGCACTATGCTGCGCCAATGCTAAAGTGATGATATTTTTAAATGAGTTCCTTCCAAATAATAAATATGTTGGCCTGAAGATACCAAAGGGCCAGAAACCTACAAAAATGTGTTTCTCTGTTTCCAAAGGATTTCTTCTGAGCCTCCATGCACAGCCACAAATACAGCAGAATTAATTCACCAATCTCTCTCTGTTCTTTTCACTTTTATTATTACTGATTCTGGTATATAATTTTAGCCCTAAGTCTTACTGCTGCAAGACTATTTGCTTGCTTCTGGCCATAAAAGTGCTGAAAGGGAGGAGATAAGGTAATAAAGACTGTTTTTCTCCTTTAAAAGAGCATGCACAGCAATCAAGTAAATTTACATTGCTGTCGCTGAGAGCTACTAACTTCCTCAGCCAACCATAGAATTGTAAGTTGAAGTTGCCCATTGGAAGACAACTAAGACTACATTACACACAGCACCTTTGAAGGGACAGTGATTTATTCCAGAGAGAATTTGGAAAAATCAACGTTACTATAAAAAATATTAGTGTATGTGGAATCTACTCAATAAATAAAACATATTTGCCTTAGGGAAAATGCATTTCCAAATGCTTATTTATAAAATTGTCTAGTCTGCACACTGCTAAGAAGCATAGATTTCTGAATGTCAGGTGATCCACAGACCTGACTGCAGCCTTCTTCTATTGTGAGCTTTATGCTCTGCCATCATGCAGCATGGAAGCAGATGTCCTCTAGCCCTCTGTCCTGCTCCAGGTCAGCCTTCATTAAGTGGGTTTTCTCTAAGGTACACTAGGGCGATATAAAAGCAACTACAATTTTGATACCTGAGATCACACTCACCATTTCTTATGTTACAGTGCCTGATTTTTAGACATTTTGGTCTCTAGCTTCCTCCTGGTCAAACATGGTAGTCTCTAGTAGATGTACTGTAGCTGTAGATGTAGATATGAACTTGTGCCATAGGGGTCTTTCACTGCACATGAAGGGTACCCCATTTTAACTTGTGGGAGAGTGATGTTCTTTGACCACAAAAAGTCCATCCAACTTTCCTCTCATAAATGCTCTTTATGAAGAGAGAGAAGGAGCAAATTTAAATGTTAATGGTTTCAAAAATGCTAACAAAAACTTGTTTCTATATTTTGACTAACTCTCTATCTCAGTTTCTCTGAAAGGGTGGGAAAACTAGTTTGGCATTTTGCCATGATGTCATCACTAGACAGGTCTAGCAAATGAAGTGAAAATCCCTTTGACCCCACCTATTTGTTTTACTCTTCAACATGGAGAGAAAACATCTGGCAAATGAGTAATTGCAGTTCCTCTATATCATTAACCCATTCTGTGTGAAGACATGTGAATGGTTGCATTGACAAGTAAGTTGTCTCATTCAGACACATTTATTCATGTGCATTATTAATTCATGATAGACTTCTGCCATAGGCACCTGTTGTACATTAGCATAAATGAGGTGCATATTTGTATACAGAAGACTCAGACGTAAAAAGAATCGCATTATTAAACAGGAGTATCAAAGTTCCTCCTAATTTCATGGAACCTGGAGCCAGTTTCTTTTCAGTGGCAGCCAGTAATAGGACAAGAGGCAATGGCCATGAACTGAATCAATGAAAATTCTGCCTGAATTTAAGAAAGAGCTACTTGACTGTGAGGGGTACAGAGCACTGGCACAGTGAGAGGTAGTGGAGTCTCTTTCTCTGGAGATGGCCAAAACTTACCTGGACACAACACTTTGCAGTGTGCTGTAGGTGACCCTGCTTGTGCAGGAGAGTAGGAATCTCTAAATGTCTCTTCCAGCCTCAACCTTTCTGTGATTCTGTGAAAGTGTGAATATTTGGACGTATTCTCCAAACATAATGAGCAAGTCTTCATGATGTTTGTGGGCGGAGGGATAGAGAACCATCTGCCCCTCCCTCAAAAGCCACATCTGCTGCTCCTGCCCCTGCCAACAAACATGAAGGGATGGTGGAGGAGGAAGAAGTATTAGGGCACACAGTGTTGCTGGGAGCAATCAGCTGCAGCTCGTCAACAGCAACCATGCCTGCTGCTCTTCCCTTGTCCCCAGGAGCAGCAGCCAAGCAGCCAGACCTCTCTCCACAGCTCTCACACAGGAAAAGGAGGCTGATTTACCAGCCACAGCCATCTGCTGCCTTGGCCACTCCATCGGTTGCCCAGAGCTAGCCCGAAGCTCCAACTCCTTACTGCACCCTGCTTACAAATCTCTGCCTTTGGTGTACCCCAGCTTGTCACAATGCATGTAAGAAAGTGCAGATGAGAAGGACAAAACTGAGAAGATGAACTTTGATGATAAATAAAGTTTATTACAGCAATATTTGCAGGCTTTCAACAGGCAACTAAATCTCTAGAGCTTAAAAATAGATTTGCACAGAAAGACTGATGTTTGAATTGGATGTCAATGAGCACAAGAAATAGTCTCTTTATTACATAAAACAATATTCTAATGATTGTTGCTGGTCTTACTACTAATTCTTCACATATACATAGAATCATAGAATCATAGAATCTTTAAGGTTGGAAGGGACCTCTAGAGATCATCTAGTCCAACCCCCCTGCACACACAGGGTCACCTAGAGCACGTGGCA
>JAWLRI010000838.1:1454697-1478797 GCA_034781795.1 Crypturellus tataupa | reverse complement strand
GGGGTGTCAGCTACTCCTCCCAGTTTGGTATCATCAGCAAACTTGCTGAGGGAGCACTCTGTGCCTTCATCCAGGTCGTTGATGAATAAATTGAACAGGACTGGGCTGAGGACTGACCCCTGGGGGACACCGCTAACTACAGGCCTCCAACTAGACTCCACACATGAACAGCACTTAGATTAATGCAATGACAACACACAAGCTTACAAATGCAAATCACACATGCGTATTCATACACTAACTGGCCAGCAGTTCAGAGCCACCACCGTTCCCACTCTCACCACCTCTGTGGGGCAGCACGTGGGAAGTCATACTTGTCCACACTGCCCCAGTTGGTGACTGGGGAGGTTATCCACACCAGAGGTGGCGGGCAACTAGCCCTCACCCTGGACAACTTACCAACCCAGCCCAGGGGCTGTGCCTGCTGCTTCTCCTCTTCAGGCACACAGTGAAGTCTGCATCCTCATCATCTCCCTGCTGAGCAACTAGGGCTACTCTCGGACCCCTCCTGGATCTCCGAAGGAAGCTCCCTAACTGAAATGCACCACAACTTGTGCTTTTCTCCATGATCTTTTGTTTGTCATCCAGTCAGATATTTTCTCAGTCATCTTGCCATGATTTTATCTAGTTACCAACAGTCATCAGCAGACCTTGCCCATCTACTGTTAGTTTTGAGCAATTGCCTTGAAGGTCAGCACTTTCCTTTTGCATTGTACCAATTCCGCAGAGCTTCCCAGTTAGTTTCATCATCCCATCATTTTAAAGCTTACATAGTTATCTCTGACCAACTCTTTTTTTTTTTACGGGAATATTTACCAACAAGTCCAGTTTCACAATAAGTGATCCTCTGGAGAAAGTTTAAGCTTATTTCTTTCTATAAATTTACTCTCTCCCACCTTGACCATTAGTATACAAAGACATGCAATATAATACCACCTGCAGTGGGAAAAGGCACTAACTGCAGATTAATTCACAGTCCGTCTGGCTGTATGTTGCTATTAAGATCACACCTGTTTTCAGAGTACTGGGCAGATTAGGCATAAAACAAACACAAGCTTGGGGACATAAGAAGGAATTGTTTGAATTGGATATGCATCTGTTGGATCCTAAGTGCATTCATTTAGAATAAAAAATATATCAATTAAATTAAATAAAAAAACATCAAATCCTTACAAAAAAAAAAAAAAAAAAAAAAAAAAGAGAGGGATGTTCCATTATTAACCACAATAAACAAAAATATCTGAAAAGTAGATCTTTCCATGGGTTATATATTTCCAAAAGGTCCCTTCAAAAAGACAGAGTCCTGCACAGCCATTTTACTATTCCATCTCAGTCAGGACTGAAAATTGCTAACAATAAGAACTAGAACAACAGCTAGAACAACCATGGAAGAAATTGTGTAACAGGACACCAGGAACAGAGAGTCACTTTTCCAAAACCTACTTTTCTTTTTCTACTGGGGTAAAAAATAATGAACCAGTGCCTCCTGAGAAATGGTTTATGGTTTTCAGAGAAACCCTTCTGGAAAAAGAGACTCATATCTCATGAAAAAACTGATACTTCAGTGGACTCAAATACACATATTGCTCTGTTTAACATTATTTTCATACAGTTGACATTAAAAAAAAAAGTAAGGAAAAGATCAGCTTTCCATCGTGACATGTTATAACGCTTTCAGAGTTGAACTAAAATATGTTGCTGTTTCCCTAGAAGGATTGTAGCTCTGAGTACAATAAATCTAGCAGAGGGGCAACAAAAGTATTTTTGTTATTAGATTTTCTCTTTGCCTTTATTGAACATCCTGTTTCACTGCCAGAGACAATATTATTATTTTTCCTCCTTTACCTTACATTCCCAAAGGTTTTTAATATGTGCAAAATTGTTTCGCTTAATTCATCAAATACAGATATATACATATACAGGGATGGAAATTTTACATATTTATATATATATTTTAAGAGAGATTCATGTGATCAAAAATCAGAATTGCTGTATACTTAAGAGAATTTCACTGCAATCTAGTGTCAGGTAGCTCGTTTCTCTGTTGTCCCAGTACAAAACATTACTTCCAATGCTACAAATAAGGAAAAGTACAGTGAAATTTAAAATCCTTTTAGAAGACTCTTTTTTACAATGATGAACAAGTCCTAAATGCCCAGTAATATGAATGCACCTCTTCAGGTTTTTATATTTCTTTGCCAAGGAAAGACTGGGTTTGTAGAAACATGCTCCCCAGGCTTGTGTTTTTCAGTCTTTCCTAACAACTTTTGAAACAATTTCAATCAAATTTCATGTTGGAAGAGGGGGTCTTAAAGATTCAGTCCTGTAAAAATTGACTACTAGAGAAAAAAGATTGGCCCAAATGAGTAAAAGAAAGACAAATACACTAGAGTGTGGACTGCTCGCCAAAAATGTTAAATCAGTAAGGGTAGCTCACCTAGCATTTTTCTTTTAAACTGCTATTTAACTGTTCACCTCAAAACCTGATCCAACTCATTCTTCTTTACAAAAAGAAATTTAAAAAATTTAATCTCCAGATAAGTAGGTACTCTTTTTCAACTGATTTAGCTGTTGCAGGCAGTGGAGTAGTAGCCACCTCTAGCAAAAAAATAAGCAGATGCTGCCCTGGGGAAGGGAGATTATTTTTCCTTTTCATATTCAACATCTACTTTAATCTCTTTACCTGTTGAATGATTAAACTCCTAGCACACTATTTGCACTTAGATCCTCTGAAAGTTTCCTCTCACTGGGAAGGGTTCTGTATCTATTAGGAAGGATTTCATGGTCTACATATTCAACATTAATACCCTTTGGACATTTTTGCCACTTCTTTCTCTTAAAAATACCTTGCTATCTTTCTGCCACCCAGATACTGTTATGTGAAGCAAGCAGCCTGCTGTGTTGAGCACTATAACATTTTCCCTTTGTACAACCTTAGTCTGTGAGCTTGAGCAACAATGAAATCACAAATATACGACATAAAGACAAGAATACGTGCCTGCTACCATTATCAAGTTTTTCATCTTGAAACACTAGCACCGGAATACTAGTGAAAAACAAGTGACCTTCAGTGTCTCTTTTTAGATTTGTGCCTTTTTTTATCTATGATGTGCTTCAAATTCAAATGCTGTCATTGTAATTATTGGTACGTGCAGATTTTGCAAAGTAAAATAGAGATGGACAAATAATTTTTCAGCACATTTTGTTTCTTTATGTAGGTAGAATATTTACTTCTGTATCTAGAATATAAGACAATTCCTCACAGCTACATATCTGATGGTATAAACACAAGAGCTTACGCATATAGTCTTACACTTCAGCAGTTCACAGAAGCATCTTACATGTCACATATCTAATCATCTAAAAAGTTTGTGGTTGTACTCATCAGGGGATTTCAAATGACTCTAGGTTATTAATCTAAATGGAAGAGTTAAAGGAAGGCTGAGCTGTCATATTAAGAATCGTCCATTTCTATGATGCTACTGTAAATATTTAAATACAAGTGTTACATTTTGTGAGTTGGAATGTCCATGGAAGACTACTACAAAATATACATCAGAAAGGAAAGTTTACATTTGAATTTGAAGAAAGGGAAGGTTTACTCTTCTTTTTCTGTTGTAGTAGAATTATCTAAAATAATATGGTCTGGAAAAACAACAACAAAGAAAATTAAAGAAGCAGATTCCACCTTTTTTTTATGATGGGAGAAAACATACTGTCATGGTCACATGGAATTTATCCATTGTCTTTGTGATGAATAATTCTGGAACAAATAGAGTAAGAGAGTCTTTCTTTTATCAATGTCTCAAGTCCATTTATATGATGAACAAGTGCCAATCTGAAGATAAATGCAGACTACATCAATAAATAACTGGTGCGCCTGCACCCCGCACCAATATCATCTTATATTTTGAACAAAGAAGAGCTGGAATTACTAGAGATGATGGATTTCTTCACTGTAAATGGGGAAATACAAAGCCATGTTGATCTCCAGAAGTGGCAGCCAGCCCGCAGGAAGGCCGGTCTCAGCCCTGGCTCGCGTGCTGGACTGGGGGCAGGAATAGCAAGCACCATGCACAAGAGGCACCTGCATGTGTGCTGCATGTGTGACCATGTGTGAATGCAGACGGCTGGGTAGGAGGAACAGCCAAAAACGCAGTGCTGACCATCTAGCCATTCTGTTCATGACAGGCACTGAGAGGCCCTATAAGTGCTTGTCTTCTGCACGTGGGATTAGCAATGTTTATTTAGCACAAACATCACTCTCAGGGCTGCCTCTTCGCTGCTGTTATCAAAATGACTGTACAGTCAAGGGCTCCTCTTCACCTGCCCATTTAAACTCTAGGCAGTGAGAGGTTGATACGCTCGTGATGCTGACACTTGATTTCCCCCCAGAATCAAGGCAGGTTCATTCAAGTCCTACTTAAGCAAGTACAGCAATCCTGTTACACAACAGCAGTGTACACCATGTGGCGATAGCTGCGTACACCACACTCCTTGACACCTCCCCCAGGACTCCCCTTGGACACTCGGGTACGTACTCAGCTATGTTGGACTATCTAGTTCAGTTACATTCTGCATTAGTTTTCACCACATGACTCGATTTAATGAGAAAAGGAGTATATTTTGTCATGTAAACTTCACTTTCTGTCCAGGAGGAGGGACGACTTTGATCTCCTCTCACTGCATATCCTCTGCCCTCACTCTCATTACCTAGAGAGACAGAAGGAGACTTCAGCCGTCAGCCTTGGTCCCAGTCCACAATGGGGTGGGCTCTGCCAAGACAGTTGCTCTGCAAACAGACGGGTGGGCAGAACGCAGAGGCGTAGCTCCCAGACAGCAGCCAGGCTGGTTGGCCCTCGAGCTCTGGAGGCAATAAAACAGCAATTTCCTGCTCCCAGCAAAAGCAAAGGATGCGCATCTCTGTATTCCCAGCTCCAAACATTTTTTGCACAGTTTTGAGCAATGAACAGAGACAATTTAACCATCAAATTTATTTTAGGTATCTTTTATTGATCCTCTCCCACCTACCAATAAAAAGCAAAAACTATTTTCAAATATGTTCCTCTAATTCAGCACCTGCAACACAGAGGAGACAGCATGGTACAATACCATGCCATACACCCCCTTGTTGGAGCTAATATTTTCAAATATTTGGCACTATCCTGAATAGTCTTGTACACCAGAATGAGACTCAAGGTGATCATGCTTATCCAACAGAGCTAATGTTTATATGAGTCCTCACTTTGAACTGTCTGCTTAGTGACCTTGCACAATTCACTTCCCCCACTATTTGCTTTGGTTTCCCAGTTTTACAGATGAGACCGTGGTAGTGGCTTTTCTGTGAGAGGTGTAGGAGATGAACTGATGAGAAATGCTGGGTGAAACAGAGCCCCTCGCACAGCAATAATACTAATTTTGTCTGCTCATTTTAAGGATTGATTTTTCTCCTACAGTTTGAACACAGTGGATATCCTAAAAGTAGAGACTTTACAAATAGACAGCAGTATATTTAAAAGATGCTGTACGAAGGCTTAAATATAGAAAAGGCATAATTAGTAACAAGACATCAGTGTTGTTGATAGGTCAGATGACATCATATCTCACATCCAGATTCAGTCACCAATGCACACACATACTTTGTTTCTTTTTATATTTGCATTTTTTTAGGAAGAGCAAATACAAAATTTGCCTTAGAACATGAGAGTATTGTTTCCTTAAGTTTTAAGAATTCACTAGTTAGTTCCTTCTAAAATAGCAAATAGAGAAGTATTTTGAGGAGATATTTTCCACTTTGTTCAAAGTCGATTAGAGACAGTTTTGAAAGTAAGATTTATGGAACAGGCTGAGCAGGTTCAGTAAATGCAACAGCAAAGTAACAAAGACATGATGAATCAAGGAGTTAATAGGTTGATCTGATGGGATATATGAGACTGTTTCCAATACACCAGCACTCCTAAAATGTCACTATGTTCCATAAATATTGTAAGCCTAAATGAAAGTAGAGGATATAAAAGTAAGAGGATATATAAAGTACTGCAATGTGAAGGGCAAGCTCACAGCACTCGAGATTTGCCAGCGACTAAGACAACACACAATAATGACAGTTCTGAGGATGCAAGAAACGAATGACTAGATGAACCCTGAATGCTGTGTGCCTGATCTAAGGTACTCAGAATTTCAGCTTTTAGCTGCCTATTTTGGAGGACAGGATAAATAACCCACTGGAGTTACTCAGCTGTTTCCATTAGGTATCAAGGAGACCTGGGCATACAACTTTCATTTTAGATGCTTAAGCTTCAAACGGCAAGAGAGTAATTTAAGCCACAGCTGAGCTTGACCGCCCATCTGAGCCCAGAATCAACGTCATGTGAGGGGTTCTGCTCTACTCTGAAAATGGAGTAAACTGCCTCATATCTAAGTGCGTGGTCAGTGAAAGTCAGGGAAATTAGGTGAGAGTAGTTAGCATGCTGCAGGTGATAACCCCATGCTAAATAACTGCAGAATAACTTCCTCTGATAAACAGGTCCCGAAAGTAAAAATACTGGTTGGACAGAGATCCTCCCTCTAATCAGCCTTTGTCATTACACTGACTGATGGGCAGGAGCACAGACAAAAACAAGTATTGCAATAACCTTGTTAGAGGACTGCAGACAAAGCTGTAAAATAAAGGCAGGAGGTGCTCCCTCTGTCACAGTTTTTTCTCACAGAAAGATTTTGAAATGCTTGACCTACTGATGCGAAAGAAGGTTTCAAATATTTCTTGATCTATTTCTGATATAAGCAAGATAAAGAATCTGAAAACAAAGACTTCAATAGCTAGTCAAAATGCATTCTTTGGCTGTAAACATTCATTCCAAATGAATCTAGAGTATAGGGACTTCCTTCACAAATAAGTTTATAAATCATGTGTCTCTCTCCAGTGGATTTCTATTCTCCTGAGGAAAATGTATTTTAATAAGTAGAGAAGTAAAACTTTAATAAACTTTGTGCTCTCCCCAGATCAATTACTTATTCTACAAAACCTCATTTTCAAGTTTTAAAAATGCATAGATTATCATTAAATTCTTCACTTGTTTATGGAGCTCAAATAAGTACTTTATATTCCTGTAGTGACACAGACTTTATAAGGACTGTACTAGTATGCCATGCAAAACAAGAGACAAAAAAATATTACTGCCAGTCTCACCAAGAGAGGTTTTTACTGCAATTATAAATTCCTTGAAATAACATTCAGTAAAAGCATAGAATGAAAAAAAAATCTGGAGTTTTGAATTTTAATGGTTCCTAAAGGAGTTTTAGTGCCTGTACTAAATGGGTGGTTCCCACTATGTGTGTGGCTGCCACTACAAATAATGTGCTCGAGATTTCAGATCACACTGAGCTCTCCCAACACGTCAGTTATAGCTAGCACATACAAGAGAAAATTAATTAAAACTCCATCAATGAAAATTCCCCTAGGCCAGGATCTGTGTCCATAAAGACAGCAAACAGGGAAGCACAGCCAAAGCCTGCATGGCCCCTTTTAATACAGATGAGTTTCCACCAAACTCTTTCCTCAGATGTGGCCACTGGGAATCACAAGACTGCAGTGCAGATTGGATACACAGAGGTGCTTAGTCATGCTAAGCCATGTGCAAAGATGAGTTATCCCACGCCTACAGAAGCCTGTAGGATGAAAGCAAGCACTTGTCATGCCTTGGTGCTCTATATTGTTCGTGAAAATTTAGTAATTTCCATTTTAACTTTTGCAAAAGTCTCATTTTTCAACTTGATATTCACTTAATGTTAAGTAAATTAGATTATATAGATGTATGTGTGTGTATTATATAAGGGAGTCACTGAGGCAAATTAACAACGTCCAGGCAAAAAAAAAACGCAACTCCAAGATGGCTCTCCTGGTATTCCCTCTGCTTGGGAAAGGAAAGGACTGGGAATAAGCATGCCTCCAGATAAACACCAATAATTTGGGTGGTTAGCTCCTTCCCTAGCTCTTCACAGTTCTATGCACCTGCAGGCAGCAGAGCAGGTTGATGCAGCCCATGCTCAGCTGCACCCTACGCGGCTTCATCTACCAAATCCCATCAGTACAGATGGTAAACACACACACACACACACATAACACACTGATATGTAAGGTGCGCTTTCTCTTTGGCCATAAATGAGATTTTGAGTATAGCAGCACCAAAATCTAAGGCATGCAGTTCCTTTGCAACCTTCAGCCCTATGTCACAGAGGCAACATCCTAGTGGCTTCCAGGCTGAGCTCAACTGGCTCTATCTGAAACAAGCTAATTAGTGCTAGGCAGAACAAGTGGGATGGGAGCAGGTTCCACTGAGGAACACAAGGCAGGATTTCTTCCATGTTTAGGTTACAGAACGAACTGAGATTTCAAACACCTTGTTCTCACTGGGGATGTGAGTTCCCATTTGTAAGTCTCTATCTCCACTGCATCCACCTCTCAGAATCCAATATTGTCAGGAGCCAATATCCATGTCTGGTTTTAAAGTTTTCTCTCCGTCTCCAAAAATCCTGCATGGGAAATTCATTCTTGAACTGCTGACTATTATACCTTTTGCATTTCATGTCCAGGTACAATTGCTTTTCATGATTGCACCTGTGTTCAACAACATGCAATTTTAGAGATGGGAAAACTTCCTTCATTATGATGAGTCCTTCATTAAGTTATTTTCCTTCATCCACCTAACTTATACATAATCTTACACTAAGGCCAAGGTTTTTTTTTCTTTTTTTTCCATTGAGATAACGGTAAAGTAACTCCTTTATTCATATAATGATCATTACTAAAAGTTACAAGTGCATGATTTGATCAGAAAAAAAAGAATGCTTTCAGTCCAAAGGAAACCTTGTGCACAAAGAGAACCCCTAAATTTGGCTTCATGTAGAAAAATAAAAGATACCTTGAAAAAAACTAAATTTTATCAGAATGCAATGTTCCTACTTATAATTATCTCCATGCCCTTCAAATAAAAAGGAAAAGTGTCAATAATATCATTTTTAAAGGATGAAATTGTCTTCTTGGTAAATCATATCACATCAATCCTGTCCCATCTACCATCCAAAATTACTGCATATATCACATCCATCTTCCAACTGCGGTAAGCCTCAATGCAAGTCATTCACAATATCAGTAACTGATAAGCTGATAAACTCTTCAAGACATAAAGGAAAACTGCTGCAGTGTGTGAAATCTCTTGCTATGCAGCTCTGTGTAATGCAAAGGACAGATCTTAATGTTAATTTCTTAAACTATGTCTAATTTTAGCATCCAAAAAATCCTAGATAAAAAAATCATCTATCATACTAGGATTTTCAAAAGGAGATGAGTATTGGAAACTCAGATGCTCTAAGCTGATTAAAAATGTCTAAATTTAAATACTTAAATTTAATAATGTGAATTATATTGATGCTACAAATATCAAGGATACTATAAGTCCTTTTAAGACTAAAAAAAAAATAAAGTGCTGGTACTTTGCATAGAATGCTGGAAAGATTTTTGCACAGACCTGCAAAGTTTCTATTGTTTTGAAGTACTAAGCAATGCCTGCACAGATAGCTAGAGCAAACTTTACTTTAGCAGAAACCAAATGTCTGAGTATTTTCGTATTTTCCTTAGAGCAGCAAACTTTGGTATTCGGATTTTTGCCCTGATGAAAGAAAGCTCTAAGGACATCTAGAACATAAAGACAAGGCACAAGCTGGGCTGCCCATCCAAGCAAAGGGAGCCACGTGAGAAAAGAGGAACGCTGAGACTAGATGCAGAGGAAGAGGATCTGAGCTATGAGGTGGACTAGAGATTTTGATGAGGCCCCCGAGAAAAGGGATTTAAGCTCTTGTATTTGGATGAGGAGTGAGTTGAATTGGAACAAGAGAAAAATTGCATGCAGGAAATTATCACAAGCAGACTGACAGCACATTGGCTTCCCCCAATTTCTACATAGCCAAATTCAAAAGGCATGATTTGCTTTAAAAGACATTCGCTAACTGAATTATTTTCAAGTATAAAAAGACAGTTTTAAAGAAGCATGTATAAGATACATAAAAGATATATATTTATTTAAAATATTTTGTATAAAAATATTTAATTTATCTCACGTATGACTTAGCTATCACACAAACTGACATGTCATGCCAGGACTCCCACCCAAGAGTGGGACTCCCAGGACTCCCACAGGCTAGTTACAGCACGATGTGCACAGGGCACAGTTCACTTTTACTGATACAACTGCTTGCCTTAGATCACATTCTCTAGCTTTTCCAGGAGAAATGGAAAAGGGGAGTTAAGTTTAACCTAGGAATTATTTTTTTCAGCACAATATTTTCATCTTTCTTGTTTTTAATAAATTAACATTTTTCTTTCTATAGCTAACAGAGTCTCACAGAAACATGATACATTAAGAAAAATGATCAATATCTTTACCTTTTTCTTTACCAGATCTTTACCAAATCTTTACCTTTTGCCAAAGACACATGAAGATGCTTCTCATGATACAAACTGTTCCAGTACTTCTTGAATCCGTTCTAAAGCTTATTTGGCTAACCAGAATGACATACACTAATAACTTTTAATTAGAGTTCATCCTTACCCAGGGACTAATATCAAAAGGAAAACCAAATGTGAGAAAAAAAAAATAGGAATACTAACCCTTACTAATAAGCTGGACTTTCTCTCCAAAGGCAAGAAGCAGTGTTTAACATTGGCAATTAGAAAAATAACTGAAGATTAAACATAAAACAAACAAAAATCACCAAAAGATGTACTGCACCTTGGTACAATTGCTGTGGATTTTTTGTTTGTTTTTCTTTTGCAGGCATAATTTTTGTAAACTATAGGTGTATAAAATCTCTCCTCCAGTGATCACTAGTGTTAAAGTATATGATCATGTCAGGTCAAACCTCCCCCTCAAAACTGATCCACTTAAAGGTTTTCATAGTCAGTCCATTTAAATACTCCATTTTTCATAAATTACAAGGTACAGTTTTATGCTTGTCAAGCTGAGGCTGTCATTTGGTAAGACAAAGTGCCCCACCTCCCCTTCAGATATTCTTCTATCTCAAGTTTTAAACCTGTTCTTATAAAACTGCACAATTGATGTGTTTGGATCACCAATGTCTGGAGGCTGGAAAGGAAAGCAATGGAAGAAAAGCTGCTTTTCTGGTGCACTTCTCTTTGTTTTTAGAATAAGAATACCCCCAGCTTCTAGAGTCTGTTGGATAACGAAGGTATCAAGGTAGCATGTGCAAAACACAATACTTCATTAAAAAAAAACCCTCACCTATCAGCCTAAGGGACCTCTGTTAAGAAGAGCAGACATTTCTTACGGCTGTCAATCATTCTTTTCAATGATGCACATTTTCAATGATACACATTCTGATATTTATAAAAACCTTTCCCTGGCTCAGTGTTTCTGCTGAGGCAGCATAAGCTTCTACAGCAGCAACTCCGGAACTGCTACTAACTCTGCACAATAGTTAAAGGCTAAAAGTTACAAGCTGATAACTCTGCCTGACAAAAGTATCGCTGAAACCAGAAGAGAACGCATATTTCTATTGCAGGCTGTAGAGCAATGTTGGGTTGTAGAATAATTGGAGGCTGTCCTCATTTTTCTTTTCTGCCCTTCATGTTTTTCTGAGACTGACCCTTTGGTGCATGTGTGTTTTCCCTCATTTGAAGATTCGGACTGGCCCTCTCCTGAAAGAAGACTGCCCTTAAGGTATGTTTTGGAAGAAGCCTGCTTTTTATTCTCAGAAAAAACACATCCTAGAGAAATGTAGTGATTCCTGACACTGAATGGTTCCCAGACACAGGAAAAGGGCATTCCATTAAGCTTATGTAATAGAGTTCCATTATCCATTCCCTCCTGCCACTGTATTTCTCCAGTCAGACTGTCTGAGACAATATTCTTATTTCTGTAACTTCAGTGAGAGCCAAAATAATAAACTGCCTTCCTGGGAAAATCTCATAGTCCCTCACCTTCAGAATTATATGAAGCACCTAAAAGCCACTGGCCAAGAGAAAAGTTATTTCAAATGGTCTTGTCCTAAACGCCTAGAAATGCAATATATTTAAAAGAAAACAGTATTTGAGAAAATAAACCTACCAGAAGCTTGATGGGGAAGAGCTTTGCCTAGACCAGCGGTAAGAGTCCCATGCACCGTGCCCACGCTTGCACAGGTGCTGGGATGAAGCCCTGAGGCTCTGTGAATCCCAAGGAACAAGCACCCGCTCGTGCCAGATCTCCAAACCATCTCCCAAGCAGGTTGAAGAGGAGAGCACACGCCAGAGACCATTCCTGACTGCTGTTACATGTTGCCAGCCTTTTTTGTGCATAGGGAATTAAAAAAGACAAACAATATAAATATAGATGTACCATACCGCTTGTCCTAGGGTCCAGCTGTGTTTCGTATAGTAGCCCACTGCCACAGAAGCCACTTGCCCAGAACCCCAACAGTGAATCAACTGGAGAGCAAGGTTAAAGCTTTCAAGGGCCAGGCAGGGCACGTTTTCCATGTGACAGTAAAGAACCCAGGAATATGTGCTCGTATTTTGGAGATGGAGTTATATAACGAGGGAGGATAAAATTAGTAAATTTAACACACACGACTTCAGAAATAATTCACAAAAAAAAGTTTTTCATAAAAGCTACCATTAATTTTGAAATGTTTGGTACTTAGGTAAATGATTTCCCAGACTGGACAGAAACGTTTGCACCACAGAAAGCTGGAGAGATCCTGTGGGATGTTGTTGGTATATTCTGCAGTTCATTCTAAATAGACTTTGTTATAATTTATCATTCTCAAAGAATGCCGTTGTCTAATATTCACATTGATACTTACAAAAATGTGTCATTCTGGTCAGGATTTAAAGAGTTCATCAAATTTTCACCGAGCCTGCCAAATCAAAGTGAATCTGGGCATGTCAGATATACAGATGGTTTACCTCTGCTTCCAGAAAGCTAACGTTTTCCAGCCATGATGAGATTTTTATAGCAGAAACTATTTGTCTTTTCCCATTCAGAGCTGTCACAAGAAGAGCAGTTCTGCAGCTGGAATGACTATGGGTTTGGACAAACAGCGGCTTGTCTAGATTGTGTGCCATGCCTGTCCTAGACCTCTGGATATCTATCATCATCATCAGAAGCACAAAGTAGGTATTGGCAGAGCAAAGACAAGAGGTGAAATTCAGAAGTTTCCAACTGTGATTTTTCATTACTTGGTTGCTAGAGCAGCTGTTCAAGCCAGGGATCACTGGATCTGACACAACACTATGTTCATTCGTATTGGCTTCTTTCATTAAGATAACTTACCAATCTGGAAGACTAGGCTCCAAGAAAATTCCCTGAATGCTGAAGTTAATCCAGCAAATAATCTCTGTACCAACCCCAGCGGCTTGGAGTGTACATTGCCAGATTTACCTTATTCCTATTACTTAGCCATCAGGGTTGTCTTGTAGTTCTAGGTACTCTCTCCAAACTGAAATCAGTCCTGAAAAAGAATCCAGGTACGTATTAAAATTAATGTGGCCAAGAAAACAGAGTAACAAAGAAAAAATCTTTAATTTCAGTTCTTACCATAAAAATAAAGCTCAGTTGTGCTGATGGATCAGATCCAGTGAACATAAGTTGTTCTAAAACACAACCTGGATGGCTTTACATGCACTTCCGTCTGGTTTGAACAGGACCCCGGCCACTAAGTCATATGGTCCTGTGCTACACTGAGTTTATCTTAGAGAATTATTGTGCATGTCCTTGTAACATGATGATCTTCTAGCTCCTCTGCTTGGCCCACAAACAGCCTAACTGTGCTGGTACAAACAGCTTCATCTTCATCTTGAATCAACTTGCAGGATTTAGAGGCAGCAACCTCAGCTTAGCCCAGGTTTCATGAACACAGCCCATCACAGACTGCAGGTTTCTGCAGAAACCAAAGAGCCCTCAACTATAGCTAGATGCACACCTATAGTAGTTCAAACCCTGCTTTCCTTTGGATTGCGTTCATCCAACTATTTTCAGAATGGCCAAACATTTTTTTTGCCTCTTCATTGCTTGATTAGCTCAACTTTGTATACCTTTAACCCACCTACAACTCATATTTGTCACTGATTTTCAGCAGGCCATATCCGCATTAAGGAACCTGCGGCTGTGGCTTGATTACATGGCTTCACTGAGATTAATGAAACCTAGAAAAATCTGTGCAAAAAAAATCTTTTTTGGTTTTTAAAATTATAGTTACATTAAAGGAAATGTTTAGGTTAATAAAATAGATCAATCTGGCAAACTTATTTTAAAAAAAGTGAAAGAACATTACAAAAAAATAGTATATTTTAATCAATTAATTACACTATTTTCAGACCATTACATTTGTATTCTATAGATGATGAATAAAAATTAGATATCTTTTTTTGTAAGCTATCCACCCTCACTACACAGGTGTTTAAGTGGAAGTTAGGAGTCTACAGTTCTGCTGTTGGAGGAATTTAACCTTAGATCATTTTGACTGCAGTGGGACTGGACATGTAGCAAATACAGAGAAATGAAAGGGGAATTCAGGGAGTACAGAAAAAAAATGAGACTGGAATATGAAACTAGTGAGACATTCAATCACATTTTCTTCCTATAAATTCGTTGTTTCAAGATGCTATTGTTCCATTCCTAGTATTTCTTTGGGGTTTTTTTATAAACAAAATATTTCCCCAGCCATTAACTCTAATTTGTGATTATGTTTTTTTTTTATTTATTTTATATTCCCTTTAATTAAAATATTATGAAATCAGATTTTTTTTACAGTTTTTCTGAGCATCCAGTAATGAAGAAACAGCATTTATAATTAAAATGGAATTATCCTGTGTTTTCAGAGCTGCACAGTGAATTCCCATTACTGCCTGGAGCATAAGTGTCTTTAAAAACATCCTTATGTAAACAGCAAAGCTATCCAAGGATATACACAAGGTTCACTGCTTTTTGGTATAGGAGGCTTTGCCTGTGTGTCACAAAGAAGGCAGCGCCAAGTCAATAGTTAGTCTTCCATTTTGCTGCAGTTTGCAGCATTTCGGTATTGGATTTCTGTGAATTTAAAGCTTTCAAGACTGTAACATAACATTCTATTAAGGGTAATGTTTTGTTTTTTGTTTGTTTGTTTGTTTGTTTGTTTGTTTAGATGGGCTTTCCTTGATTTCTCCTCAAGAAGGGAAAACAATAAAACAAAATGGAAAAAAAAATGCACATGGTAGTCTTACCCAAAAGATCTTTACACCCATGGCATTCGAGACAAATGGAAGAGAATGGAGAAAAAAAAATAAAAAACAAGAGACATCTTTCACTCCAGCCCAGCAGGATGCAAGACTGTAGATCATGGATCTACACGTACATCGTGGATTCTGCTCTTGGTTCAGTATTGAAAGCGGCATCTCTGTACAGAGAGAGACCGCTTGGCATCTGCAGGATCTGAGTGTTTCCTTTCAGGAGCCCATCTCACGCACAGGCAGCATCCATCTCCACCTGTGGTCACCCACCGGTGGCGGGTTGGGAGAGAAAATAAAATATCTTAGGCAGTGAAACACCCAAGAAGGGATGTGACCTGTGCCACACACACGAGCCGCTGGCACGTGTTGCATCTGCTGGGATGGACCAGGCTGCCTGCCTGGATATTGGCTCCTGCTGCAGAACAAGCCTGATTCACTACCAGGATCAATCCATCGGAGACTGGGTATTTTTGGCATTGTCAGGAGCCAGCATTAACACATTAAAAGTGATAAATTGCCAGCCTAGAGACATCCTTGGCTCTCTGCTGTGGCCAGAGAGGAAAGCTCATTATATCTTAAAAGTATATTGTCAGAAGGAGAATTTCTTAAGTCATTGCTAAAGAAACAAATGAACAGGAGAAAAACCACTATGCAGATCCAACTGCAAACCCAGTGCAGACAGAGCCAAGAAACCAAAAGTGACCAAGAGTCACTTATCCATAAAGTGACTGCTGAAGACATTACCGTAAATCCACGTGGGACTAATCTGTGTGCACCCCTTTACTCCCCTCCAGGCCAACCAGACAGCTATCAGGCCAAGTATCTCATCCTGTTAATTTTTCCCCTGACTTTAGGAATCTGAAAATGATGGAGTTGTTGAGAGGATCAAAACAATATTGCTTCAGTATGCAAGTTGAAAACAAAATAACCACAACAAGTCCTTGTTTTGCCCCAAAAGGCAACGAGATGGCTTTAGACACAGCTGACGGGCTTATTTGCTATTCTGGGATAAGAAAATCTCTGTTCTTCTCAATCTGAACATGATTTCCAGGGTGAAATTTAGAAGTCTTTAGGAGCAAGATTTGATTAAACTATTCTATTTGACACACACACACATACAGAGACAAACATTCTGGTTAACATTTTCTGATACAATTGAAAAAAAAATTCAAAAGCTTTTGACCAGTTCAGCTTTCTCTGTAAACTAAAAACTTAAATGGGCAGTCACACCAGGATTAACAGTTACTGATGAAATTTGAGGAGTTACTCCCTTGGTGGGTTTATTTAGATGGGTGGAAAAAAGGTTTATGTTTTTTTTTTTTCTTTTTTTTTTCTTTTTTTTTTCCTTTTTGAAAGGGAGAGGCTCTTTGATATAGAAGATAGCTTTGATATAGAAGAGCTCCCTTTACAGGTTCGTAAACTAGAGACACAACAGAGAGTTTAATTTAAGCTTCAAAAGCCTCTGCACAATTTTTAGGCATAAAAGATCATGTCTCTTTTGCCACAGATTAATTTTAGAGGAATGAGGGTTTTTTTGCTGCCAAGACAGAGGCTTTCAAAGGGAAAACAAGAACTTTATTCATTGATTACCTCATTGTCCAGGTATGACTCAGAGAATTCAAGAACAAGCAAACCTCTTCATCTTCTGCCTTTTGGTTCCTGTAAAAGCGATTATATAGGGAATAGGGACTATGCTCCTTAATGTTAAGACACGGCGCTAATCACTGAAGTTCTGCTTGCTACAACATTGTGATGATTCTTGCTTTACAAGTCATACATTTTAAGACAGATACTTAGGATCAGGAGACCTGAACATATCCTGCTTTTCAGCACCTTTATTTTCCGGGAATCACAGAATCACGGACTGGTTGAGGTTGGAAGTGACCACTACAGATCATCTAGTCCAACCCCGCTGCTGAAGCAGGGGCACCCAGGGCACACGGCCCAGGGTTGCATTCGGGCAGATTTGGAAGGTCTCCATAGGAGGAGACTCCACAACCTAGATAGATACAAAAGAAATTGACTATAATGATGTCAAGACACAATTCCATCACTAAGAGAGAAGAGTGCAATATATAACATCAAGATGTCTCTTTGCATAGGACACAACAGTCACAAGGTAAGACAGAAATATTTCAGACAGTCAACAAATAAATGTATAAAATCTCACCAATTTTAAATTAAGTTTAATTTCATCACAAAAAAAATCAATTGAGGTGAGAGGACAGGAGTGCTCCCACAGCAAGCTGAGGACAAGGGATTTTGTCGGAATTTTTTGTTATTGACCATTTTAATAGTGCCTGGGAAGTGCTAAAGTGAAGGGGTAAAGTTTCCGAGCACAGACTGAGGTACGCAGTGTCAAAAAGTGTTTCCAGCAATGGCTATGTAACATGCAGGCTCCTGTGGCTCCCTTGTATTTCCATTCACTTTTCTCGACAGTCGTCTCCTGGAGTTGCTCAGCCTGGCAGCCACAGTGGCAGTGGATAAGGGCCTGCCCACCCAGGAGGATGCAGGTGTAGAGATTTTGTGCAGCAGAGTTAGTACTGTGAGGCCAGAGATCAGATCTTTTTTTTTTTTTTTTTTTTTATCAGTACCTTGTTTATTTGGAGAAGCCAGACTACCCTAGGAAAGCCCAATTAGCCACAAATTCAGATGATTGTCTCCCACTAAATGGATCCTGCATCCTGGAGCTTTACTTGACCATGACACACTTGCTAGGCACAGTGTCTTGAGGAGAGGGACTAGTGACACAGAAGAAGCTAAGGCACAATATTAAATATTTCATCAAGTTCTGGATATTTCAGCATAATCCTATTCAGACCCTCAGAAGAAGACTTAAGGAAACCATTTAGAGCAGGAGCTGCAAAATGAAATATTTCATGTGAAGTCAAATAAATGTGCTATTCTACCAGAAATGGAAAACCCCTGGGAAAAAGGGTCAGGGAGGAAGAAGGGGACAATCAATTTTTCTACATTGTCCTCTTCAGTGCCATCGAAGTTTGACTGTCAGGGTGGCTACTTCTCATTTTAGGTGAGGAAGTTAGAGGAAGTTTTTTAAAAAAGCATAATGCCAGCATGGCATGGAGTAAACCATAAGGCATTTGTTTTGGGGCAGCAGGTCAGCTGTAAAGAGGCTCAGAAGTGTGAGCTAGAAAAATGCCTTCCATTTACATCTTTTAGAAATGCGGTCTCATTTCTGTGTTCCTTGGGAATAAGCTGTAAGCAGTTTTTCCTCCTCAAAGGAATAACCCATCTTGCCCCTAGCACTGATTTAGTCCCTAAAAGCAGCAATAACATTAACTTTGTGCCCTTGCTTTAAGTGTGGCATTAGAACAGAGTGCATTATAGCAAGTGAATGTTATAAGATAAGTTAAAGGGAAGAATATTACCTAAAAAAATACGGCTGCATCGGTATAGCTATGGACTTTGCTAAAAGTTCCACCTGACCACAAACTCTGTGGAAAAAATCTAAAAACTCATGAATGCATCTTCTCTTTGAAATGACTCTCAGAAGTAAAGACTAATCAAATAAAAACACAGCTAAAAGGAGCTAATACTTTATAAAACAGTCATATTTAATATAGCACTATTTGTTAAGTACTTAGAAGTATAAATTGATGAATCACATAGTACAGGGTTTTAACACATAATTTTTTACTAAATGTCATCATTTTTAAGGACTCAGGTATAACAAGTGTATGCTGTGAACAGCTATTTTTAGTACATAGTTTTCATAAAATACTATATCTATATATAAATCTATTTTCAATAAATCTATAGATTTATAAATCTATAAAATACTCAAGAACGTAAAATATATTTCCCTAAAGCCTCGCTGTACTGTAACAGCAACCTTTTAAAACGTTGAAGGTTATTACAACATCAAACCTTAAAATCTACAAGAGAGCTCTGCATTGTTCTACTGGTATCTGCATGATTCAGAGATTAATTAGTTGTCCTCTTCTTTGGAAAACTGGGACCTTAGGAAGTCCAAGTCGTCACTGATAGAATAATGTAAAAGAGGTATTATAAGAGGTATTACGGACACTCATAACTATTTTCCCATTTAATCTTCTCACAAAGTAATAAAAAATGTTCATCAGCTACAGTGAACACAGTAAGATGTAGATTCATTGTGTCTTTTCTCTTGAGCCTGCTTACATTTACTCCCACATGACAGTGAATTCAGAAGCCATCTGCTCAAGGATAATAAATTAATAGATTTTCTTACCCCTTTCAGCTTTTCTGAGTGATTATAGAACTTGTAATTAATTTTGGTTGTAATGTGAAACTACAGAGCTACAGATTTACCAAGTATTTGATGGAATTTCTTCCAAACACAAATACCTGCTCACAACTCCTACAAAATACACAATGGCCATCTGCAGCATTTACGCATAATACATCAATGTAAAAAAAAAAAATCCATATAACAGTTTGCAACATAATGGGTTATGTGAGGAAATGAAAATGCTAAAGAGAAGTCATAACAAGCAACTGAACCAGAGAGGCATAGCAGTAATCCTAAAAATAACACAGGAGATGGAAGCAGCAAACCAGAGAGAGGAGGTAGAAATTAATTTCCGAAAATTCTAAGTTACCAGATGAAGGATGAATGAATTATTCCTTTGTTTTCATTACACTTCAGAGGCAGTTCCTGCTCTACTAATACTTATTTTAAAAGACACACAGTGGAAAACTAGAGGCCACCAACAAGGACAACATCCATGGGGGTCCTTGTGGTTCATCCCTGGCATCTATACACTTGGAATCAGTACCGCAGACAAAGATCACCTCCTTGTTCTTTGTTCTTATGGGGCCTAGTTGTGGAGGTGGGATCTGGCTCATTACTTGGATTGGACTTTTTGGCAGCCTAGCAGAGCTTTGTCATACTCATTGTGCAATGGCAACACAGGATAAGAGTAACCCGGATTCTGGAAAACTTTTGTTATGCTACCACATGAGCACTGGTGAAGCAGGAGGAGTTTCTTATCCCATACAAAAGCTTTCTAATATTTTATTATTTATATTTAAAGATTTACATTTCTGAAATATGTAGAACTGGAAAAGATTACCCAGGTAACTGAGAATGTTACTAAAATTTCGTTAGTCTAATAACTCGGAGATTTAAGCTTCTTAGAAAAAAAGATTTAAGTTTTAACATTTAACTTTTAAAAAATCTATATTTCAGATTAATTTGAAACAATACTACTCCTTGAATAATATCATTATTACTGTTGCAAAACCCTATCAGAAGCTCATAGCACATTTGTTGGAAGTGGCAAAGATAGCATGGCAGTGGAGTCTCTAATTTATTGTTTCATGAGGATAATATTTTCCCAAACCTCTTATGTGCCATATAGTTAAGATGATAAGTTCCAGGCCTGAATCTCCCTGCATGTCTTTATGAAACTGATTGATCCTGAACACTTTCAGATAGCTTCTTCTGCATTTGAAAATGAAATCCTGTTTTCCGGAGAAATACTAAGTGTGTCCACAGCAGGTTTTCACTGTAGACAGACACTGATTATGCTTGTGTGCCTGGCTGCTTTTTGTCAGATCTCAGCAGCTTTGATATAAATCAATTTTCTTTAAGACAGACCTCTTGGTGGGTACGACACCAGGCACATCAGCTCAAGCATGGGAAGGTGTCACTAGACCAAGCATCCTAACATCCTAAATTTCAAAATCCTAACCCATATTCCAGCATATGTGTTAAAATCTGACCTGCACAAGCAGGAAAAGGAATAAGCACATGGTCACGTTTGAGCTCAAATGGGATGTGTCAATTTGCAGCTGACGAGGGACATACAGGTGCCACCTTCCCAGCTGCTGGTTCCTGTGTCTGAGCTCAAAGCCCTGCAAAGGGCTGCGTTAGTCCGAACACGCCATCCTGAGAAATGGATTAACATCCATGCCAAAGGTCTGGCACTCCATTGACTCTAGGCTCTCCCCATGACCCAAGAGCTAGGCAAGGGGGTCCCAGAGCCCAGCTCCAGGGTTTAACCATCTATAGTAAGTGGTAGGACAGCATGAACACAGATATCACAACCACAGAATAGCTGAGTTTGGAAAGGACCTCTAAAGATCACCCAGTCCAACCCGCCGGCTTAGGTAGGGATCCTCAGAGCACATGGCACAGGGTGGTATCCAGGTGCGTTTGGAAGATCTCCAGAGAAGGAGAATCCACAACCTCTCAGGGCAGCCTGTTCCAGGGCTCTGTCACCCTCACAGTAAAGGAGTTGTTCCTCACATGGAGATGTAATTTCCTGTGTTTCAATTTATACCTATTACCCCGTGTCTTACCACTTGCCACCACCGAGAAGAGTTGGTCCCATTCTCTTTGCATTCTGCCCTCAGGTACTTGTACATGCTAATAAGATCCCCTCTCAATCTTCTCTTCTCCAGGCTAAACAGGGGTAGCTTGTTTAGTCTTTGATCACCAGAGCTGAGCAGAGGGGCAAGATCCCCTCCCTCGACCTGCTGGCAACGCTCCTCCTGATGCAGCCAAGATCCCATTGGCCTTCTTGGTCATGAGGGCACATTGCTGCCTCGTGGTTACCTTGTCGTCAACCAGGACTCCCAACCCCCTCTCCATGGAGCTGCTTTCCAGCAGATCAACCCCTAATCTGTACTGGTGCCTGAGGTTATTCCTGCCCAGGTGCAAGACTCTGCACTTGCCCTTGTTGAAGGTGCCCTCTGTGCTCTCATCCAAGTCACTGATGAACAATTTGAATGGTACTGGGCCCAGTACTGACCCTCTGGGGAACACCACTGGCCACAGGCCTCCAAGTAGACTCAGCATTGTTTATCACAACTCTGAGCTCTGCTGTCCAGCCAGAGATGTACACCATAACTGTAGAATATGCATCACTTAAGCTGAAATCTTATAGGTGAAAGACCACGGACATTTTGGCAAATGTACAGATTCTTTCAGCTATTTCTTCTTGCCTGTGTGTGTTTTGTAGTAGCTGTTCTGTAACCCTTCCTAAGAAGCAGATTCATGTGAAAATCCTGAGAGCCAGAACCTTTAAATTTCTAGACATCATGGAGAAACAAGGAACTCAGGAACTATTTTTCCAAACTTGAGAAGCAGAAAAGAACAAGTATGCAACTGCTGGACTGAACAATCAGCATGGGATACCCAGCAAGATTTTCTTGAAAAACAAAATTTCCCAATTCATATCTATCCCGATGACAAAGTACAAACTTTTTCAACATTTCAGTGCTAGAAGATAAAAGCGGCACTTCTCTGTTGTAAAAGCATATGGGTACAGAAAATCTAGCCCTCAGCTTATGGAAAAAAAAAAAATATTTACAATCAGCCTCTGCTCTGCACCAGAAGTAACTTTCAGAAGAGAATATCTTTACCAGGGAATCCTTGAAAGAATATAGAAAAGATTATATGGAGTTCCTCCAGGGCAATAGTTCACTCCTCCAGAAAATAGCTCTTCATACTACAATTTCTCATGGCCAGAGCCATATCTTTGTCTTTAACAGAGTAGAATTTCACCTCCTGTTTCATTCTGTGTACTTAAGAGAAACAAAAAAACCCTTTTTATAGATGTTTTGAGACAACAATTATATGTGCTTTGTAAGACAGAGCTATTCCTGCTCTATTGATAGGATCAATGAAGGGCACCTTCCCTCAAACATCATATATCCACGTTTGAAATTTTTCAAACTAATCATCGACGCCATTCCCTCACTACTTTTCAATCACTGTAACATGGGTAAACTCTAGGTTCCCAGCCAACAAGTGGCTCCAGTGTTGGAGGAACTGCAAGAAGCCTCTGTAAAATAAGCAAGACCAGGCAGAATGAACTCAAGAACATTCACTCAGAAGATGACATGTCTGCAATTTGTTCCTATATGCTTTGTGAAATGGTATTATGCTGTCAGAACAACAATTTCATTTCTTTGGACCAGCTAAGTATTGCCTTTGGAGACAAGGAAAATAGGAGCTTGGTAGCACCCTAGTGGAATAGCATCTATGGTTTATGTAAGGTGTATCCTGTCTGTGTAAGCTCTAGCGAAGACCAGAGTTTAAAGATTTCAGTGAAGATAACTTACATAGATGTGCTACACATCTGATTTAATTTCATAAATTGTGACATAAGTTAGTTTGTAATTAATACATTTACATCTGCATTTGCAAAGAGGTTTATTGCATGATGAGATACAGGAGGTTTGTAATATTCCCTTTCTGAAGATATATCTTGTTTCTATTTGTAATTAGGATGATTCTCAATAAAAAGCATGCATGATGTGCTTCTTGGGGAAAAGTCTCAGAAATTAACTTGAAAAATAAATTAGTTTGACTAAAGCCAAGTGCCCATTTAAATGCAATGATTCAAATTGCATTAGTAGTCGAGATAACTATTCATTGTAACTCACTTACCAGACCTATATTCAGCCAAAGGCCTGTTAAAAGAAAAATCAAAGAATTATTGAAACATCATTATTATGACAAAGTAGAAATTAAGAAAACAGAAACAGAAGAAACAGAAGAATCCAGGCAGGGTTTTTTTACCACTACCATTCTCATTAAATCCTCGCACAAGCTATGGCTCCTGGAGGATGTCACTCCCCAGCCTCAGGATCACACTGACGAAAGAAGCAAATCCAGAATGAGTGGTAGCAGGGTAGTATTTCATCATGTCATTTCTCGGAGTCTGTCTTTAAAAGGAGAAAGGTTTTCTTAAGTTTTTATTTTTATCTTTATCCCTCTACTCAGCCCTGGTGAGGTCACACCTGGAGCCCTGTGTCCAGTTCTGGGCCCCACAGTACAAGAGGGATGTGGAGCTGCTGGAGAGAGTCCAGCGCAGGGCCACGAGG
>JAWLRI010000838.1:1443838-1454597 GCA_034781795.1 Crypturellus tataupa | reverse complement strand
TGTGGAGTCTCCTTCTCTGGAGATCTTCAAGACCCGCTTGGATGCAGCCCTGTGCCATGTGCCCTAGGTGTCCCTGCGTGTGCAGGGAGGTTGGACTAGATGACCTCTGGAGGTCATCTGTGATTCTATGATTCTATGATTCTATTATCTTAAGTTTGTCTAGAGTTGAAAGTACTTTGGGGCTGACTAGTAGTCCTCAGGCATCCCACCCTTAGACAAGTCCCTAAGGACTTAACACAAGATCTGGAGTTGCCAAGGTACCGCCTGGAGCCCCTCACCCCATCATATCAACATACCAGCCGCAGGGGGGGCTTTCACTACGGACTGCAAAGCCAGAGCTTCTTTGCCAAAAAGCAGGCTGCAGTGGGAAAGATCAGATATTATATTATTCCCCTTGGGAATATGATGAAGGTGTTTTCAAAATGCATTTTTGAAATGGCATTTACTTCTTTCCTCTCTTTCTTTTTAGGAAAATGTATGTAATTTATGCCATGGAGGTTATGGGTGATAATAAAAATGTCTTTGGTTTAATACATCAAGCTGTTTGTCCAACAGCCTGGAACAGACTGAATCGAGATCAAGAGGGGAAAGAATTTATCTTGTGCTCATCTACAAGTTGAGAGAGATTATTATAATTAATTCTTATAACACAGTTATTTAACAAGGTACGATGTGATCTGTTTTGTCCCAGAATGCAGCTGGAAATTTCCCATCAAAAATCTTTTTGACTGTGGAAACTGAATGGTGCAATAGGAGAGACTTGATTTAATACTGGGAATTCACTAGTGGAAACCGGTGATTTGTGGAATACACCATGCATCTAGCTGCTTTCATGGTTGTCCAGCAGTACAGTAGCCATACATCAATGCCCACAGTTTGTCATCAATACAGGTTTTGCAGTTCTGCACTGCAGAGCAGGTCTCCTTGTTTTCTCTGCACACGAATGACCATGGTCTGATGATAAGAGCATTAACTAGGGCTGTGAAAAATGCAGTTTATATACCTGACCAAAAAGAAGCCTTAAAGCAGAAGGTCTGTATACCAGGTGACTTCTGGGTTACTGGCTGCATATTGTCCCTAAGAAGGCTTCATCCTTGTGAAAAACAAGAACATATGTCTTTTCTTAAAGGTAAATAAAGACTATTCACACAACAGTAAAAGCAATTAGTGGAGAGAAAAGATGTGTGTGGTGGGGAGAAGAGAGAGGAGAATAGTTAGAACGTATTAAATATTTTATATTTCAAGATCATTGTAAAAACACAGCCCAAAATGTGCATTCAAAATGCATATTTATTCAAATATATTAAGAAAATTATGGACATGATTATAAACTTGGACACCTTGGGCTTGTTTGGTTTAGGTGCATTTCAAAATAACCTTGAAACTAGCTTAAAATATAATTTAATTCAGAGTGGCTTGCTTGTCCATAAATCACACGTCTTTCAAATCTTCTAATATAATTTTAAAAGCAGTTAAGTGCCTAAGTGCCCCTGATTTCCAAAGAAAATGGCATTTCTAATGCTTAAGCTGTTACAGAAGAATATCATTCAGATCCATAAATCTCCTAAGCTTTTTAAAAACATAACCATTTTATTGTAACTAGAATATATGCAATTAAATAAATGTGCTCTTGGACCTTGCTTATCCTAAAGTTGTTTCAATATGGAGGGAAAATACAGTCATGTTTCTATACAATACCTAGGCACTACTGATGCTTCTGTTAACAAAATAACATTTATTTTGACAGAAACTGCTAGGAAACTTATAAATACCCTCATCTTACTGCCTACCCATTTCCCTGCTAAAAACCTTGATAAGTCTGACAACATAACCAGCTCTGAAAACATTTAGATGTTCTTAAAGCTCAACAAAATCCTTTTGCTTGTGTTTTTCCTGTTATATATCTATTTATCCTTCCTTTTCCGAGCAGTTTGAGAGGTGTGCTCCATCTCTCTGTCATTCCTATAACTTTGGAGGGAGGTTGATAAAGAGGTAGATGGACAAACTCTCTGAGGAAGGGCTGATCCCGAGCCCTTCTCCTCTCTGTCCTTGCCCTGCAATTACTGGGAAAGGGGCTATGACTATTCTGACACCTCCAGACCACAGCAATTATTTCCTGTTTTTCCCCATTTAATCCCTCCTCCTTTCTCATGACTAAGTTAGCTCTTTGTGATGACTAAAACACCACAAGAAGTCCTTAGTTTTCTGAAGTGTCCTGTGCTTCCTACGAAAATGAGCTGCTTTGGCTTCAGCTGTAACAGTTGCTGTTTGCACTATTCAGCCTTTCTGGATGGTTCAGTTCCCACTGAAACACACTCTGAAAAAGATGTCAAGAGGCGCCTTGCTCATTTAACAAACATAAGCTAATGTGTAAAAGGAGTGCTGGCTCTCCTGCCTTTGAGAAAAACAGTAATGTGCTCTCAGCAGCTCCCTAATGTCATCGACAACTCTTACCAGTGCTTATTTGAACTGAAATATTCTGTCTTGTGCATTATACCTCCCCTCACACTATTATAAATAAACTGAATTAAAGATGTCCATTTGTTAGTCTGTGGTTGTGTTACCTGGCTACTGGTCATTCAAAGATTCAAGGCTCTCTCTGCCCAGCACCCTGTATTTTCTGCTCCTTTATGATAGACAGAAGGAAAACTGCTAATCCACAGCTAAGCACTCTAAAATCTCATTTTCAGAAGATCTCCCCACTTTCTACCAGAAAACAGTGACAGCACAAGCTGTGCAGAACTGAGGGGGGAAAGGTATTTCATGCCACTCATTTTGCTGCCACATCAGACACATGAGTTTTCAGCAACAAGACTCTCTTTAGCTCTACTCTTAAAATTTTGGTCTCGGGCACTCACACTCACTTTATGTAACTTTATGTAAATTATCTCATAATCCCATTTGGGGTATTCTTTCTCAGCTACAAGGGACAATCATTGCAACCAGAGGGTCTTACTCAGCAGCAGAAATGAATGAAAATGCAGATAAAATACAGGTAAAGCACACACATTGGTATTCTGTTGTTCCCCATGCCACAGAAGTACTAATGAAATAATTGAAGGTTGACCAGATTGTAGTACTCTAAAAAAATAGTCATTGTAATATAGTGACAAATCATTTTGGTTTCTAAGTAGATGGTAGAATAGAAACATTTGACTAAAAATGAAATAAAGTATTTTCAATCTTTCCATGCATTTGGAGTATTTTGAGAGAACTTTCCCAATTTTTTCACCTGTCTACCAAAAAACATACTGTTATTTTTTAACCTATTCCGCCTTTCACAGACAAGCTTAAAATGCACAAGACTTGGTCAGCATTATTACACACCATCTATATCCCCATACTGTGCAAAGTGCTCCTTTAAGAGTTTCTCTGATGTGAATGCATCATTTCCTTATTTTCAGAGAGTGCAAACATGCTGATGAATGAACAGCCTCACATCTATACAAACAAATGGTGTTCCTCTCCCCAGCTGCCTTCACCAGCATCCCCACAGATGACTTTATCACCATCTTTCCAGAGTTACTGGGAGACTCTGCACGCGGGGCCATGGGCGTATTGACGTTCTGTTGTTATCGGGTCTGCTTATCGAGTGCACAGCTTCTCTTTGCAGAATTGGGCACGGACTAGACAGTAGTCTGTCAAACTAATAAATTATAACTCACCACAAATCTCTGCTCTGTTTATTTTTAACTGATTCACTGATTAACTTAGAGCATAAGCATGTCAATGACTTCCTTGTAGAAACAAAAAGTAATATTGCTCCAGAAAGAGACTTATGGATGGATATTTTTGACACATGCAGGGACTAATACAGGACAGGCTGCTCCTTTTAGGTATAGTTGCATATTTTATCTATCATATGCTGCCTGTTCCATGTAGAAATTGGAGGCAAATGACTAAATGCCTTGGAGGACATTGGAGGTTTGATCAAGGTCCATAAGGTGCTGAGCATTTCCCGTGGCAGCAGTGAAGGATAGGTGCAAGACATCGAGCACCTCGAAAACCTGCTGGATAGCTCACTCTAAACTCAGAGCAGCAACCTCCGCTGACTGCTGCAGGTCAAGTTTGTCCTTATGAGAAATAGAGTTAATGCTTTCCTGTGTGTTTTTTGCCCTTTTTTGCAGACTTATGAAAATTCAAGAATTCTCTCCCTCCTGAGTGCGGGAAAGATTTTTTTTTTAATTGCATGAGCTACAGTGGAAAACCATAAGTGCCTTTTATTTAAGCTAAGTTTTAAACTAAGCACCATGAGGGAAATTATTTCAACATCTGTTTTGTATTAGTTAAATAGAGGAAGGGAGAAGAAAGAAAACAAACAAAACAAATAAACTACAGCATTGTAGGCACAGAATGGATGGATGAATTGGTCTGAATTGGTCTTAAAATTAATGAGCGAAGAGCTGACAGTCATTAAACACAAAACAAATAACCCTCTCTGTTTCTCATGTGGTAACTGATGGATCCATGACCTAAACTCCACGGGCAACTGAACTCCAGTGCCCAGAAGCAATTCCAAGCCTGCAGCCATGAGCGAGCGCTTCTCAAGTCTCACATGGAAAAGTTAAGAGCCTTTCCAGCCTTCAAAGACCTGTCCCCAAGTGTAAGCAACAGAGATGGCTTTTAAATTCTCCCAACCTCTCAGCCTTTTTGCCTGCAGCTTTGGATAGCAACATGTTCAGGACAATTACATTTCTGATGTTATGTTATTACTGAATTAATGTTCTTTGAACATACAGAAAAATAGAATCGATCAAGAATCCTCAACATCAAATTCCACCTAATTTAGAGGTTTGCTATTTTATAAATAAAGTGTGCTTAGAAATGTATGAATATTCTTATTAATATTCACATTAACAAATAGTTGAAAGCCAAGTGAAGGGGAAAATAAGATGGGGTCTAAGCTGTTAGACACATTAGCTGTAGCCAGATGAGTAGATACAAGGAAAACAGATTCATCCCAATAGAATATAATACCCTATGTTTCAAAAGCATGTCTGGCTGCTTATCTGACGTGGTATGTTTAATATGTTTTGCTGTTGCAGAAGAGGGATCATTCCTTTACAGCCTCATTGAGCACCAGTCTCATGGCCACCGCACTTGCTGCAGCGTTCAGCACATTGCAGAGCTGTGCTCCCAGGCCTTGGTTTTTGTTGAACCCCATTGGAGTCCCACAGTCAGAGAAAATATCACTGAGGTGAACTCCTAAATGCCCTGATCTTTTCCTAAAGTAAGATCTCTATTTTTTTTCTAGAATTTTTCTTTAATTACCTGTAAGAGATAAGTAGAAGATGCAAATGTGATGTTTATATCCTAGTAATACAAAACTGAATTTTTCTCTAGGTCTTGCAGCATTGTCTAACTCTGCAGTATCCCATGTTAAAAAAAAAAAAAAAAAAAGTATAAGCAATGTAGCAATGTGTGTTTTGCTTCAGTGACTTGACCTTTTTAAAATATTCAGGCTGGTGTTCAATTTAATAACATTTCAACAGCAAACATATTTTAATGCGCAGAGGACCATTCTCAAAGTTCAGAAAACTGTTTGCATAGATGAAAGAAGGAGATGAAAGGCAGTAATAGGAGGAAATAGCTGCAGGTTCCTCTCAGATATAAAAAGAATTTGAAACCAGCAAGTTTGTTCATATATAATCTGACAACACATGGTTCTGATCACCTTCAGCTCCTGAGCAGCATCTCATAGTACCCAGGTTCAAAGCTCATGTAAATCAGCAGGAATTCCATTAGTTCAGTGGAGTTTGAATCAAATCCTTCACATTTCTGCCATTACACATTGCCCTGTGACAGCTTTGCAGAGCAGAATCAGAGCTTTTACGGAAAGGACAGGCACCTCCTGAAGAGGTGCACGAAGACACCAGAATACCGGAGAGGTTATGCCCCGACCATGCCCCAGCTCTTGCTCTGAGTCAGAGTCATGCTGTAGTTCAGGTTTGACAGTTCTGAATTTGTAGTGCAGTAGTTTAGAATTGTAGTTCTGTAGTTCAGAATTTGACAATTTTTGGTCAAATAAAAAAAAAAGTGGAAGATAGATAGATCCTGTGCTTGCTAAAAGTTGAATAGAGAAGGCATTGACGATTTATCAACCTGCAAGTAAACATCAAGAGGTTTAAGAAGGCTTGTTTTCTGTGTCTATGAAACAAGCAAGCAAACAAAAATCTGCTATCTGGAAATGAATTTATCCTTCTGATTATTTAAACCATCTGAGCTAATGTTATATCACTGACCTGGTTGTTTATTGTCATTTAATAATATAAATCACATGTTCTGGCACTTCTTCCATTGGCAACAAAACTGCTACGGAGGGACTGAAAGAGATAAAAAGCAACAAATATCAATAAAAGTTTTCAAAGACTTATTCAGGTTTACATTTCTCAAAATTTCAGGACCTGTAAAAATTTCCAGGAGTCACCAAAGTTTGTTTAAATATTTTGATGTAGCACGACCCCAAAGGCAGGCACTGTCATTTCCACTAAAATGCCTGCTGTTCTTTTGTTTGTGTCTTTTAGGTCTTAGGGCCACCTTTACTGCTGATATGCAGTGTCTGGTTTTTTAGGCTTTTAGACTGATCTGTGGCTTGATTCAGTTGCCTGAACATCAGCACTGAGTGCTGCCTGAGCTGCCTTGGGGAATCACATTAACTGGCACCAGCTCCCTGGTGCAACCAGAGCACTCCAGGGCATCTCAAATTGCTCTTGTTGAGGCACCTAAATTAAGTCCATTGGGTTAAAGGCCTTCCCACTCGCTTCCCCTGGTGCATGTGTGTGTGTGTGTGAGGTGTCTCCTCACCATCTGTCCTGTGTTTGCTGAAGCAGGGTAGCTCCGTCCCCACTAAGAGAGATCTCCTGGTAACACCACCAGCCCACACACTGCCTCAGGTAGCTCCGCTGGAAACATGCTGTGATCCCTGCACTAGGGATCGGCCAATTCCCAACCTTGTCTTGGGTAGCAGGTGCTAAAACAAAAACATCCAAAACATTTCTTTACTGGGACACACCACCTCTGCAGCAATACACAGAAGAGGTGGGGGGAGAAATGGTTACCAAGTCAAGGTATGAGCTTGTTGTTATTATCAAAAACAACTGTTTAAAAAACAGAATTAAATTATAATTTAGGCAAGAGGATCTCACTGGACATAAGATCAGGCAGCTGCTTATCCCAGGGGCCATGAGCTAGGTAAGGAATTTCTCCCTCTCTGCAAGAAGCTCTGCGTTTACACTCTTCTTCCTTCAGAGAGTAAATTCCTCATAGCTGGAGCTGATAAGGGTGAGGGAGGCATGTCCTCACAGGCATCGATATTTTCAAACCTGTTATGTGCAGCTGGCATATATGTATTCACTGGACATGTACTCAGTTAAGTTGTTTTTGTTTTTTAATTCCCAGTTCAGTTCACTATTATCCTTTTGTAGAGCCCATAGATGACTATTAAGATAGAGCGCTTTAGAAAAGCACTCACTCAGCACGTAAAGTGTTTCTCCTAAATCGGTTCTCACCGATGACAGCCCCCTGCTGACGCCCCTCACCAGTGATGGGGCTCTCGCTGATACAAGAAATCATGATGTTCAGCAAAGCTGTCTTGAAGGCAAAGCTTCCAGCTGAAGCCATCAACTTCTGCTTTAGACAAAACGCCTGTGCTGGCAGAATGGTCACGAGATGTAAAACAGAGTAGAATTTGCTTTTGTTGTTGTTTTGTTTTGCATTGTTGTTGCTGCCCCCCATCTCCCTGATGATCAAGCATGGGTAGGACAAGGCAGTTTGCTAAGCACCTGCCTTGCTAAGCACCGGGCACATCTGTGCACTGAGCATCAGAGGGTGACTGACACTGGTTTGGGTAGCTCCAGGTCTCCTCCCAGAGGGAACAATTCCCTTGTAGAGTTTGGGCCTGCCATTAGCAATATCTAAACCGAGGTATCTTCCATAAGAGAAAGAGTGACTAAGAGAACGTGCTCCACTCAATATTGTCAGTTTTGGACTTCATTTACCCTTTTGTCAAAATAAACCAAATATATAATCAAAAGACCATGAGACCTTTCCTGTTTATCTAAGTTTTGAGGAGGAAAATGCTGTTATGCTTTTCTTTTTTCGAGGGCCAGTGGCATGACACTGATTTAATTTCTTCAGCTGGGCAGCCGCTGTTTTATGAATGTTGTTGATCTTTTTCTGCTGCTGCATTATTTAAACATTCTGTCTCAGACAAAGGCACTCAGGTTAAATACTTTCAAAGCCTATAGAACAAAATATCTTTAAAACACTACTTGTGAGGACAAAAGTTTTATTATGACTGCATTGGATTTAACTTCTATACTGGTTTACTCTGTTTATGCATACAGACATAAGAATTTATGTATACATACATAAATTGCATCTACAGAGTATATACATTATGTATACATTGCATATGTATACATTGTGTATATGCATGCATAGGTATACACCATGTATACAGAGTGAACTTCAGGAAAAAATACTAATGAAAGACTGGCAATACTGTGGAAGTTTGTCATTAAAACTGTGAACTTGTATGCAGCCTGATTTCTAGTACGATGTTATATAACCCCTCTTAAGTCATTCCAGACTTACCAGACAAACCAGATATGCAGGATATGCAAACTAGCTTATTGTTACTCTTTCCCCGATGGCTATCAATACCACAGAGATCTGCAGGCAGGTCCTCTGCAAAGGGATTGATTTTACCCTGCAGTCTGCTACACACACGGTCAGATTGGCCAGTCTTTCCTGACAGAGCTGCTTTTCCCCAGAACTTAAGAACAGAGCACCTCTTCATCCTAACCCACATTTATAATCAACATTCTTCATGAAAACTTAGTACCAAACATTTTTATATGACAGAAGTAACCATTCAAGGGAGAGGTTCAAGATAGCAATGCCACAAAATGATTTCCCATACAGTTCATGTCATTAACCCTCTAACTGTGCGCTTGCTTTTTTGGTGTTCGAAGTCACCATAGCAAGAGACTGTCAGAGCTAGGTACAGAAGCACCTGTTATGCTTGAAAAAAAAAGTCAGATAAAGAGGAAATATCAAATTTACATTTATTTTCCCTATTTGGAGCTCCAAGATGAAGAGACCTCATGAAAATGTCATTGAAAATGATTAAACATTCATTCATCATCAGTATGATTTCATTAGGCTAATACAGTCCTAATGCTACAGTAGATATTCTCCACACAGTGCGTGGACATGAAGAGCTAACTGTGATTTCCATCTATTTGAGAGTTTATATTCCTTTAAGTTTTACCCATGTAAGTTTAGCACAAGGCTCAACAACTGTAGATGTTACAGCACTACGATTTTTAAAATATTCCAAACAGCTTGTAACTAAATTGCCCAAATAAATTGCTATCATTTTAAGATCAATTCACCATACACAAGATTTTGGTGCTACTATCCATACAAAAAGATCCTGAAGATAGTTTGCTTGCTATCCACCCATCAAACAAAAGAATCATGATCCAATTGTTACATTATTTATTCCACATTACAAAGATGTATGAACCACTGATTCTGAACAGAGAAGGCTGAAATCTCTTTAAAACTCAATTTTCCTATTCTTTTTTATTTCAATTTTACTAACATACCCCCTTTTCACATTTGAAGTAATTGGCAGTTGCTCAATCAAAAATATTCATTTCATAGTTTTAAAAGCCCACGGGTCTTGTTATGCTGAACTCTCTCCTAGCACACTTCTGATGAACAGCCCAGCAAGCATTTCTAACCTCTGCTTTGAAGTGCTATTGCTCTAATGACATAGATGTTTTTTTCTGACTTGACCTCATGAACGAGATTATATACTTTCTATTCTCTCTCATTTGCATATAATTTAGAGTCCATGGAAAGCAGGAAAATGAGAAATTTTGTGACTGCAAATTTAAAAAACATTGAATTTGATTGTTATCTCACCTTGACACCAGGTCCCTGCTGCTTCTCCTTGTTCGGAGTGTTCTGGGGGCCTTTGATTTCAGCCTCCTGGCTGGGAAAAGCCAACATCTATGTATGCTCTAAGGGAACCTTAAAAAGCATACTTTTACACTAGAATGAAGGCCTGTTCTTTCCAACAACTGATCTACTTTTTCCTCTTCTTCCAGTCACAAAATACAGCATTTAAAGCTCTAGGGTACTCATTTTTAATAATGAGTGATCTTAAAAAATACACATTTCAAAAGCATTGAAAAGCCAACAAATAACAGATCCCTTGAAATGAATAAATATTTTTCTACAACACTAGATGTGCAGATTTGACATGATACAGAAGATACTCGCTTCTGTAAAGAGCTATATGGATTGCCCTTTTTTTAATGAAAAGGACGTTAGTTTTAACAGGGGAATGAATAAAATGAAGAACTTAAATGTTCCCTTCCAGAACAGAAAACCAGAGATGGGTATTTGAGATCATCTGAATAAAAATGGAGCTATTTCTCAGATACAATGTAAAATCACTCCACCTTTTAGTGATTTTCTGCATCACTGAAGAGACATTCACAGAACATAACTCCAAACTAAACAAACAAAAAAGTTGCTCCTAGTACCTCACATTAGAGCAGATTATCACAGAATGGTGGAGGTTGGAAGCGACCTCTGGAGATCATCTACTCCAACCCCATTGCTCCAGCAGGGACACTGAGAGCACATGGAACAGAGTCGCATCTAGGTGGGTTTTGAAGATCTCCAGAGAAGGAGACTCCACAACCTCTCTGGGCAGCCTGTTCCAGGGCTCTGTCACCCT
>JAWLRI010000838.1:1432334-1443738 GCA_034781795.1 Crypturellus tataupa | reverse complement strand
TGCCTGTGGTTATCCTGATTGCTTCTGTTGGCATTGGTGTGGAATTCACTGTTCATGTTGCTTTGGTATGTAAAACTAGGAAACATTTCCAAAAAGTATTTCAAAAGTGTTTAAAAATAAAATGAAAACTAAAGGTATGATTGTGAATCATTACTTAGACTCCTAAGTCAGTAGCAGGATTCTCAGAAGAGAATTGGTCATAAATCTTGAGAGGAGCGTTTGGAGTGGGGAATATCTTTGAATGTTCTATGTAAAAGTTTTCAACCTTGTCAGAGTTAGATATCCAAATCTAGTGTGCACCAAATCACCCAGCTTAGTCAACCTGATGTACAGAAGTGTGGAGCAATGGCACTTCTCTTGCAAGGAGATTCTCAAGACATGCACAGCTCATTCTGCTTTATTTGATGGCAAAAATGGAATAAAGGGCTATTTTTCTGTGTTCACATTTGACAATGGTCATGCTGATCTTTCATATTCTTTCATATAGTTGGACAAGGAGAAGACAAATTCATAAGAATGAGTATTTTGAGTGTTGGTACAGCTTGTTGACTAAGGGGTTATGGGGAAGAGACAGACATTTCACAAATTGCATTGATGTTCAGGCAGTATTGTATTCAGCAGTATACCTAAGGCAATTTTATATATGCGGCTGCTAACTTTTAAGTAGGAAAAGTTACCAAAAAAATGCATGTTGAGTGAAATAGAAACATTAAACAAAAAAAAAAAAAGGCAGCACAAAATCTGGTAATGTTACTTTATACTAATCCTGTTGAATTCACTACAACTTTCCATCAATTGGGTGCTTACTAGGTACAATACCTGAAGAGCAAAGAGGTCCAGGAAGGCTGGATTTTCTCAAGAAGGAAGGTGCAGAAACAGGCTGTGCCCGTGTGCCAAAAGACGAGCTGAAGGGGAAGAAGGCCGGCCTGACTGAATAGGGAACTATCACTGAGACTCAGGGATAAAGAGAGAGTCTCAGAGGGATCTGGAAAAGCTGGATGAATGGGCTGAAGCCAACTGTATGAGTTTGGATGGAACTCAGTCTGGCTGCTGCTGTAAAAGACAACAAAAAATGTTTCTACAAATACATTAACAAGAAGAGGAGCACCTCAGAGAATCTCCGTCTTTCATTGGATGCGGCAGGGAACATCCTCACCAAGGATGAGGATAAGGCTGAGGTATTTAATGCCTTCTTTGCCTCAGTCTTTTAACACCCAGATCAGTTATTCTCAAGGTACTTGGCCTTGGTACATGGAGGATACGTAGGGAGAGCAGAAGAAACCTCCCATAATCCAGGAGGAAACAGTCAGTGACCTGCTACTCCACTTGGACACCCACAAGTCTATGGGTGCCAGATGGGATCCACCCGAGGGTTCTGAGGGAGCTGGCAGAAGTGCTCGCCAAGCCGCTCTCCATCATCTATCAGTAGGCCTGGTCAGCAGGGATGGTCCCAGATGACTGGAGACTGGCCAACGTGATGCCCATGTACAAGAAGGGTCTGATAGAGGATCCAGGGAACTACAGACTTGTAGACCTACAAGAACTACAGACCTTGGTATCAGGGAAAGTTATGGAGCAGATCATCTTGAGGGTGATCACACAGCATGTGTGTGACAACCAGGGGATCAGGCCCAGCCAACATGGCTTCATGAAAGGCAAGTCCTGCTTGACCAACCTGATCTCCTTCAATGACCAGGTGACCCGCCTAGTGGATGAGGGAAAGGCTGTGGATGTGGTTTGCTTAGACTTCAGTAAGGCCTTTGACTCCCACTGCCTTCTCCTGGAGAAGCTGGCAGCTCATGGCTTAGACAGGTGTATTATTCGTTGGGTGAAGAACTGGTTGGATGGCCGGGCCCAGAGAGTGGTGATGAAGGGAGGTAAATCCAGCTGGCGACCGGTCCCAAGCAGTGTTCCCCAGGGATGAGGGGATTAAGTGCCTCCTCAGCAAATTTGCAGACAACACCAAGTTGGGAGGAAGAATTGATCTGCTTGAGGATAGGGAGGCTCTACAGAGGGATCTGAACAGGCTGGATCGATGAGCTGAGACCAACTACATGAGGTTCAACAACGCCTCTAGAGATCATCTAGTCCAACCCCCCTGCTCAAGCAGGGACACCTAGAGCACATAGCATTAGGATCGCATCCGTGTGGGGTTTGAATATCTCCAAAGAAGGAGACTCCACAACCTCTCTGGGCAGCCTGTTCCAGGGCTCTGTCACCCTCACAGTAAAGAAGTTCTTCCTCATATGGAGATTGAACTTCTTGTGTTTCAATTTGTACCCTAATTTGTACCCCTTTTCCTGTCGCTGGTCACAACTGAGAAGAGTTTGGTCCCATTCTCTCTGCATTCTGCCCTCAGGTACTTATACATACTAATAAGATCCCTTTTCAATCTTCTCTTCTTATACGATAGATGCTCCAGTCACTTAATCATCTTTGTCACTCTACTCTGGACCCTCTCTAGAAGTTCCATGTTCCTCTTGTCCTGGGGAGCCCAGAACTGCACCCAATACTCCAGGTGCAGCCTCACCAGAGCTGAGGAGAGGGGCAGGATCCCTTCCCTCGACCTGCTGGCAACGCTCCTCCTCATGCAGCCAGGATCCCATTGGCCTTCTTGGCCACGAGGGCACATCGCTGCCTCATGGTTAACTTGCTGTCAACCAGGATTCCCAAATCCCTCTCTGCAGAGCTGCTTTCCAGCAGGTCAAGTCCTAATCTGTACTGGAATATGAAGTTATTCCTGCCCAGCTGCAGGACCCTGCACTTTTCCTTGTTGAACCTCATGAGGTTCCTCTCTGCCCAACTCGATTTGATGCCCATTTGATGCCATCATACCTAGCACTATGCAAGGTCTCCTCTTGCTGAAAAAGAAACATTTTTTTGGCAATGGCACCAGCCACAGAGCCACATGTTAACAGACCGTTTCCTCCTGATCTTTTCTGTTTCGCTGTCAGTGGCAGAGAGAATGGAGGAGAAGATGACTTGCACACCTGAATTCCTGATCATCCGCCCAAGTTCCTTGAAGTCCTTTTTGATTGCCCTCAGGCTACATGTTGCCACTTCCTCTGCTCCCACATACAGCAGGAGTAATCATATATTTATATTTACACAGTGCATTGCACCTCATAGAGGAGAGGTGCAAATGAAGCCACTAAGGAAGATATGTGCAAAGGATTCATTTCTGCTTTTGACCTTAATGTTTATATGTCTGTCTTGTTTCAAGTAGCCCAGTCAGTGAGTAAAAATATGCTATTTCCATAGATTTTAATCCTTCTCTAACCCAATGGGAGCACTGTTGCAATAGCTCCTTTTAGAAAGTCATTTAAAAATCACTTAAGATGCTGAAGAAGCCCAGTTTCTTGGAGAGCTAGCTCTTATTCTCTTTCCAAAGCCACAAAAGGTATAAGATAAACCCAGCATAGCAAAACCTGCAGACAGGACCTTTACTCCCCTAACTGCAGTACAGAATTATAAAATAAGAGATTCTTGAATCAAAAATGTAACTGAAAGTCTAAGATAACACAGCACATAGTCAGTTCAAAGGCTTGAGACCTCCTCTCTTTGTAGCTTTATAGAGAAGTCTTATTTGGTAGTTCTGGGCCTCTTTATCTCCCTCTGCTGGATTTGCCTCATTTGTTAAGATTCTCAACAAAACTAAGGCAATTGTTTGAATCTCCTGTTAGGACTTGAATTTTAATCAGACAGAAACCCCAGGACAATGAAGAAGCTTCTATTTCCTAACCTAAACGGTGTGCAGATTTGCAGCAAAGCACATTACAGATTTCTGTTTGCAGATTATTGTCATCGTGTTATCAGAACAGTTGCAGAGCTGGCACCTCTTCCTACAGGGAGCCAAACCAGTTGCCAGCTATTCACAGGGGAAAATGTGCAATAACCAAAACTTATCAAAAGGGGTATTTTTCCCTCCTGATAATGATTTCTGTCCCCTTACCAAGCTAATTCAACAAATCATCATTTGTCATAGCTGCTGGTATGGTAATTCCACACATGCTGTACTTTTTATATATATAAAGAAAGAAGGCACACAAGAAACTACATTGTCCTGAGTGTGATCTCTTAATGCCTGCTTACCAGAGTAAGAAAATAACTCGCTGCACATACTCAAATTATAAATAAAAGTGCTCGACATTTAAGCCACCAAGGCTCTGTGGCTAATGGAGCACATGTGGGATGATAAGCCCTATTTCAATTTCAGACAAACAAGCAAGATATTGTTAATGTACAGAGTGCTGAGCACAAAGGGCAACAGCCCTCACTGGGACAGGGAGAAACTATCATAGTATAAATAACCACTAAAGGAAGATTTAATTTCACATCTGTACTTAGAGATAAAAATAGGCCACAGGTTCTAGGAGTGACATTTTAAATGCAGCTTAGGTCAAGATGGGTTTCCTGATCCTCTTCATTTACTGCTACTCCTCAAGAGTCAAATCCATCTCCCCTGCTTTGACCTCCAGTTATTTTCCAATTACAAATATGTTCTCCTCCAGTCAAGAAATAAAAATGATAGTTTGTACTTATGTAACCACAGCAGCTCATCAATGCTCAAACTCAGGTTATCAGTTAATCAAGTAAATTTCCTGCCAAGAGCAACACAGAAAGGAAAAAAAAAACAGTCCTCAACAGAAAATTAAGTCACATAAAGAAAAAAATAAATAAATCACAGTCTTGGCATTTTATGAGCAAACTACTTCAGCTCACTATGTCCAATAATTCTGTAGATATCCACTCAATATTGCTTATATCCAAGTGGATATAATTTTGCAGCAAAGTTTTGAGAGAAGTAATAAATCTCTACATTTAAAATCAAGACAACAACATTATCAGCTGTTCTCTGTGTGCATGGAAATCATGTCCTATTTAGGTGTTGGTAAACTTATATTGTCATAGCAAGTGGCAATCGGATTTAATCTTTGTTCTATTTACTGTACTTCATAGTCCCCATTACCCCTGAAAAGTGTTCAAGCTATTTAGGAACCTCATTTTAAATAGAAAAAACATGATCTGCAAGCCTCAAAATAGGGGCTGGACTAATCAGTCAGACTGTGAACACTCATAGTCAGATATCTTACCTAACTTGAAACACTGATTTCATAGAAACATAGAATCACTAACATTGCAAAAGACCTTCAAAATCATCAAGTCTAACCACAAACCCACCACCACCATGCCTGCTAAACCATGTTCCCAAAGGGCCTCATCTACACGTTTCTTGAACATTGCCAAGGACGGTGACTCCACCACTTTCTGTGGGAAGCCTCTTCCAGAGCTTGACTACTTTTTCCACACAGAATTTTTTCCCTAATATCTAACCTGAACCTCCTCTGGCACAACTTGAGGCCATTTTCTCTTGTCCTATTTTTGGTAGTTATTTTGGAGAAGAGATTGACTTCTACCTCACTGCAACCTCCTTCCAGGTAGTCGTAGCTCTTCTTTGGACACGCTCCAGCACCTCAATGTCTTTCTTGTTAATATTAGACAGAGAGTAAGACATCAAGAGATAGTCTCCAATACAAGTTCCACTATCCCTTTGAAGCTGGGTATGTATTTAAGGCCTCCACATATGGTGACTATGATTTGAAACTGAGAACCATTCATTCTTGGGAATCATCCTGGAAATATCCATTCTCTTGGAGTTTCTCAAATTGGCATCATTACTTCTGCCATTCTCAATTATCTCCTTTTCAGGTAGGCATGGAGGAGAGCTGATGGTATGCTCAGAATGGTTACTAATACTATAATATCTAAGAAATTTAATTAGGAAAACAAATCAGTGAGAGTTTATGACTTGAATGTTTGTTCTGTAGAAAGAAAAAGAAATCATGCTGCTGCAACAGTCAGCCCTCTAAACTTTAGAAATATTTAATTGCAATGCAACTTAGAAAGAAGACAATCCCTACTGCAGCTACATGTATATATACATATATTTAAAAAAAGTCCCAAATTTCAGGGGGAAAAAAGTCTTGCAAGTACAAACAATCGTCTATCTGTCCTTTGCTCCAGGGGAGAGAAATCAAAACCCGTCATTCTCCCTGCAAGTGCAACTAAAAAAAAAAATCTACACTTATATTCAGGAATCTTCTAAAGCCTTACAGCTTTATCCTCACGAAGAACACAGATGGTGTTCATTTGCAGCAGTCAGGAATTAAGTTTTGTTGGCTCGTGTTCTGAAACACTGGTCAGTGAGATTAAATAGAATGAACAAGTTGAGGAGAAGAGGGTAGAAAGAACACAAATAATGCTCCACAGCTATAATAGTGATGTGAAATGGGATGATATAGGAAAGACATAGGCGATGACTCCAAGGAACATATGATTAGTAAATCCAAATATGGTAGCACATAATTATCTCAGATTCAAGGCCTATTTAATGCTACATAGCTTCCTATCATATCCTCAAATTGGTATACACCAAATAAATTATGAAATGACTACACAAGTATTGATGATATTATTATATGATGTTAATAAGACATCATAGAAGTTACATGAGAAAGACAGAACTGTTCAAAAGAAAAAAGAATGGGGAAAAATGACACAACAAAAGTGATTAACTTCAAGGTGGCAAAAGTAAAACAGAATGGAAATCATGCAATAATGAATAATATTCAAATTATTAGGGATGCTTAGTGAAAATTGACACAGGTGCCCACATAAATGTTTGGATGCAAGAGAAGTCCTCTTGAAGGGTAGTTCGGACCATGAAAAACAAGTCAAAACAGCAGACTCTGACATAAAATGATTATGAAGTACCACAGCTTTTAGAAAAGCTGTTTTTCTCCTCTACAAAAGCGTATACAAAACTGCAGACAGTTTAATTAAGATTTTTTTTTTAATTTAGATATAAGTCTGCAGCATTCCCCAGAAGGCAAAGCCTCTCCTAGAAAGGTCAACGGAATTGTAGCATGCCAATATAGCAATTAAAGCTCAAGTCATCCACTAACTGAACAGTCCTGCAAGCACTCCTAAGGCAGCCTGGTGCCCTCAGGTAAGGGAATGCTATCCTCTCCTTTTCCGTTCCCCTTTTTAAACTCTTCCTTTTCTCTTCTTTTCACTCTTCTTTACTGTTCTTGCTCTTTGCTCTTCTGTCTCCCATTTTGCTTTTCTCTTCCTTCCTTATTAGCACCTTTCCTTCCCCTTTGATTTTCCAACTATTTTAAATGGAAATGGTGTTTTCTCTTATGCAGGGAGGCCAAGATATTAAAAAGATACCAGAGGCCAAGCAAAGTGAAGCAACATTCTGGGAGAGCTGGAGTCATTTCCTGTGGGCTCCCATGCTTATCACAAGAGCCAAAAAAGGAGCAAAATTTATCCATTTTGCCTCTTCCCAAGGACTCTCCATTGGTTTAGGCCCACAGGTGAAACTTCTACACATGATGTGCTCATCACTTCCTCCTAGGCAATGGCAGCGTGCCCAGGGAGCTCCCCCTGCCACCGGCCTTCTGAACGCCCAGCCTACTCAGTCTCTTCCAGCGCCTGGCACAGGAGATGGACACCTGTGCTCAAGTGCTGCACGACCTCGAGGAGCTGCAAGATCGTGTCCATAGCTTCTTGGAATGACCCTCAAAGGGGGTTCTGGGAAGTCAGCAAGAACACGATGGGGCTGCACACTCTCTCCCACTGAAGACACCATTGCATGGAGGCTACACAGGCTCCTAGGTTTGCCTGGGCAGCTTCTCGTATGCGTTGTGTTCCCACAGGAACACACCCCAATATTTTGACCATACCCAAATACCTTTGAATTTTTGCATAACCACCCTGCCTGCCAGGGTTTGGGCAACACCACGTGGACATGGAGGGCTCCATCTCACCATGGGAATACATGCCTGAGACATAAACACCAGCAGGCACCAAGCAGCTGGACTGCCCAAACAGCCCACAGAGTTCCTTTCCAGGAACAGCTCCTTGCTGCACCCGGGGCACTTCCTGCAGGGCATCTCTCCAGCAGGCCCACACTGCTGCCTGTGGGGCTCAGCATATTCGGCAGACAAAGCCATTGTCCCCAAGCAGCCCCACCAGCCCTCACGCACACCCACATCCTCTCTGCCAGCAACCACTGCCCCCACAGCTCTGCCCTTGAGGTAACGGGAGGGGGCCCAGGGAGCTTCCCCTGCCACTGCCTGCCCAGTGGCCAGTCACGGGCACCTCTGCCACAGGCAGCGCACTCCTCCTGAAGAGGAGTTGAAGCTCCTCTTCAGCTGCAGACGAGAGGGTTCAGGTGCAGCTGAGGCATCACCATGTGCCCAGAGCTGGAGCAGTGACTGAAGAGAGCTGGCCATGCAGCAGCACACACAGCAGCAGCAGCCAAGGCAGGAGCAGACGGCTCAGCGGTAGCAGGCTCCGAGCGCACCACTGAAGAGGGCAGCGGGCTCTCCAGGAGGGACACGGCTGTGCATGGCACAGCTGGCCGTTTGGGCCCTTAGTTAACCACTTCCTGTTACTTTTTCGGCTATGGGCATCGAGCAGCACCGTGCCTTCTACTGGAGCTGGGAACACAGCACCTCCCGCAGTGAGGAGGAACAGCGAGACGCTGAAACACCCTGGCCCAGCCAGCGCTGCCAGCACTCCGGGACACTTTGTGGTGGACAATTGTATCGCGTCCTCCTTACCACTACAACCACATCCACACCAAACTCATTCCCCTTAATTTCTCACCTCTCTCAAGAGTACCCTAGAAAGCCGTACGGTTAGTACCCATAAGAAATGGCTAAGGCGCAGTTGAAGCTTCCCTAGTTTGTCTCATGTTTGTGTCTCACTCAGTGTTTGTGCTTCAGTGAGAGCACACGCTTCTGCAGTGGTGATGGAAAGGAAAAAAAAAGGCAAGCTGTATATACCAGGTAAAGAAGACAACTAGACTAAAGTAGAATTAGAATGATCCATCCACACTCTCCTGCCCTTTTGTTATCTGCCCGGAAAGTAGAGAGGAGAATTGGGAACAGCCAGGTTTTTTCACTAGGAGCCAGCATATTTATTAAAATACCTTTAAATGGAGGTCTTAAGACACATATAAGGCAGCAGGACAGCAGTGAACCAACAGTTACAGGAACACCATAATGATGTCTGAACATATATTACCAAGGTTGTGATTTTTTTTTTTTAAAGAAGATGGTCATTGACTGCATAGAGGTAGAAAAGCCTCTTTTTTTTACAGCTCATGCAGGGCAATACCGGTTGGTGAAAAGAGAAGGGAGGCTTTCTAAAACATCCTCCATTAGTTGTTCTCTTTAGTCATCCACTTACATGGCAAATCTCCCCAGTTATTACCTGTGAATGCGTCCTGGGTGCCAAGTAGAAGCAAACAGCTACAGATGGTGCACCAAGGACTTTTTAAATAAAATATGTATTGAAATGCTGAGCAGAGGGAGGAGTACATTGAGCAATTAGTTTCCTTTTGCCTAAGTCATTAGCAGCATCTACCCACACTGCAATCAATTTTAGAACGTTTCTCCAGAAGTAATGCACACTTTGCTACTATTGATCCACTCAAATATGTGAGCTGATGAGGTAGTTAGCATTGTATTTTTAAATTATTTCATTTAGGAATTTGTTTTAAATCTAAAATATATGATTTAATTCGCTTAGGATATGGAATTCAAGGCACACAATCAATCTTCAGCACCATGCTGTTGCTACTGCAGAGCAGTACCTTGTAAAATATGACCACAGGAAATGCAATAAAACTTATATTACATGAAAAGGGTCAAAAATTGTTTATTTATTATGCCTCATACTGTGAATTGATACATTTATGGCATTAAATAATGTCCTGTAACATGTGCCTACAACAACTCTGTCATATAACAACCAAACTTTAAACTACACTAACTTGATATGAGACAGATGTGTCCCATTTCCTATTGCTGAACAAAAAGTGTCTCCTTCTCCTCAAAAGGCAAATTTAGAAAGCCTAAGTGCTTTGTTAGTTCTATCAAAGAAACTATCATTATTTTATCCATCAAGTAAAATAAAATAAAAATAATAATAATAAAAAGGCACTAAACAAACTTGCCAGTGATTTTCCAAGAAAAGGAATGAGCAGTTCTCAGTCTTCAGGGCAAAAAAGGCAGACAGAATGGCTAGTGAGAGCAATGGAAGCAGCATAAAAGATGACCCAGTGAAGGTGAACAGATGTAAAAGTCTTGCTAAATAGTCTAGTACAAGCACATGATGAAGATTTTTCGCATAAAGCATCACCTTGGTAAATTGATGGTTGCTGATTAAAAATGCATCTGGAAATGGCATTTGTATGTAGTTTTGAGGAAACTGGAAAGAGTTAAGTCAGTATTTACAGATTAATTAGAAGTTTAAAAGTAGTTGAAAGGAAGGATCATTGATTAAGTTACTAGTAAGAGGTATATCAGGTGAAGAGGGTGGAGGCAATATTTCTGACAATTAAGTGACAGAGAAAAGAATGGCTAGAAAAAGTGTGTGGTCAAAAGAAAAATTATATAAAAAAAGACAGATGACCTTAAAAAGCAGGACAAAAATCATAGATTAATTCCCACACAACACAAACTCTGAGAAAATAAAGTCTTCAGCCACGCTGCATGTTAAGAGTAACACTACAGGATGTAGAAAATGAAAAGGATCTCACTAGTTCAAGAAATAACCTACTACTACTCCTCAAAGTAGTGGGAGATTCTGAAAGTTAGCAATAACTGTAGATAATAACCACCACTGATATAAAATTTCAGCAATCTTTAAGAGAATTCCTTTGATTTCCAGAAAGGCCACAGAGATATAAGAGCACATAAGGCATAAGTTGTTACAAATAAGTTACAACATCTAGTTCCTGGAATGAGTTCAAGCCTCTGAAGGAAAGGTTCAACTCCATACTAAGATTCGAAGGTTATTAAGGGCAACTAATGAAAAATTAAGGCAAGGAAATGAAAATCTGCACTGAAGCAAAAATCTAGAGAGCTTATATGTTTTCTTGGGGTGAAGGTGCAAAAATTATCCATTTTAAATTTCTCAGTAACAAATAATCAGCACAATAATTATTAAATCAGACACAATAAAAATTAGGAAATTTAGTGGATTAGAATCATAGAATCATAGAATCGTTAAGGTTGGAAGGGACCTCTAGAGGTCATCTAGTCCAACCCTCCTGCACACGCAGGGCCACCTAGAGCTCATGTCACAGGACTGCGTCCAGGCGGGTTTTGAAGTTCTCCAGGGAAGGAGACTCCACAACCTCTCTGGGCAGCCTGTTCCAGGGCTCTATCACCCTCACTGTCAGGAAATTTTTCCTTAAGTTCCTGTGGAACTTTTTATGCTTCAGTTTGTGGCCATTTCCTCTGGTTCTATCACTGGCCACTACTGAAAAGAGGCCGGCCCCATCCTCCTCACTGCCTCCCTTGAGGTACTTATACACACTAATTAG
>JAWLRI010000838.1:1388759-1432234 GCA_034781795.1 Crypturellus tataupa | reverse complement strand
TGGCCCTGCGCTGGACTCTCTCCAGCAGCTCCACATCCTTCTTGTACTGTGGGGCCCAGAACTGGACACAGTGCTCCGGATGTGGCCTCACCAGGGCTGAGTAGAGGGGCAAGATCACCTCCCTCGACCTGCTGGAGACACTCTTCTTAATGCACCCTAAAAATGACCTGTAAACAGGCTTCCTAGCCTGCCTTCAGTAGGATACAAATACTTGATCTAGAGGCAGGATAAAAATTTAAAAGAACATAAGGCAAAAGGTAGTAAGATCCAAAAAGACAAAGGATGGAAAACTAGTTTTATTTTATCAATATCTATTATATCTATTTTTTTACCTATTTTTATAAGTCTCACCCATTACCCACTTCACATAATATTGTTATGTAAATTAAATTGGAAAACAATATCAGTTGTGAAAAGTATTGGTGTATAACATTGAAAGAATTAGTTGACATTAAAAACCGGAATAGCAATAGAGGAGTGATATTCAGAAGTATAACTATATATAGACTTTGTGAACTGCATAACAAGAAATCATAAGTTGAAAATGTCCAAGATGTATTTCAGTATCTTAATTATCAACTGATGCTGATGAGGCTGCAAAGGTATGTCCTCAAATATCCTATTAAACTTCCTTACACCTTAAACTTCCTCACACAGCCTTATTCAGAACAGCTATGATCACTTTATTAAAAAACATAAATTAGAAATACTAAATTAACAGAACTAATCCCCCAACAAGTATTAAAACTAGAATTTAGAGCATTTTCCAATTAGAATGATACACTCATACCCATACATTTGCATAGGAGTGGAATGGCTCACTTCAAGTGTGCTAGTGGGGAAGACAAATTCAAAGTGATTCTTAACTTATGTAACTGTTTTCAGATTAGAATATTCTGGGATCTTCTAGCCAAAAAAAAAGTTGCAGCACTGACAAAATTTAGCAGAAATAAGAATACTTCTAAAAGCTATTTTCTACTCAGCTTTATATGTCAAAGTATATTTTTTCACCTTTTTAATTGCTATCCAAAGCATTTTTCCCCAAGTTTGTGTATCAAGCAGTATATGGTAATCAAGCAATTAGTTGTGACCCCTACATTGGCAGTTTCACAAACTGAAGCTGTGTTTTAGTCATCTGAATCTGACAGAAAAGGCTCATTCGCGCCAGCTTAACACTGGAGCCAGCAGAGGATGCCCAGAGCCTGGAGAGGGAACACAGCTAAACGGGAGAGCTCCTGAAGGCCCACACAGTCGAGCTACAGCCTCCCCAGCTACAAACAGGGGCACATTGGGAACCCAACTCAAATGCCTCTATGGGAACAGATGCAGCATGGGGAATAAACAAGGGGAATTAGAAGTGTGTGTGCAGTTGCAATGCCACAGTTTCATCACAATTGCTGAGATATGGTGGGACAGTTCTCATGACTGGAATGTGGCCATGGATGACTTTGAGGTTTTTAGGAAGCACAGGCCATGAATGTGAGGTGGTGGAGTTGCAGTTTACATGAGAGAGTAACTGGAACGTAAGGAGATCTACCTCTGGGGAGGGCATTCTCTGGGGAGGGTGAAGCATGATTCGCAAGCATTGTGGGTGAGGATTAAAGGGCAGGACAACAGGGGCAACACTGTGGTGGGAGTTTACTACAGGCCTCCTGACCAGGAAGTGGATGAGGCCTTCTACAGACACCTGCAAGAAGTCTCACAATCACAGACCCTGGTCCTTATGGGGGACTTCAACCACTCCAGTGTCTGCTGGGAGGACCACGCACAGCTACAGGCAGTGCAGGAGGTTCCTGCAGAATATTGCAGATAACTCCTTGATGCAGGTGGTAGATGAGGTAACAAGGAGAGGGGTGCTGCTGGACATTGTGCTAAGAGGGAAATGGGTCTCTTTGGAAATGTGACAGTCAAGGGCAGTCTTGTCTGCAGTGACCACCAGATACTGGAGTTCTAGATCCTGTGAGGAGGAAGCTGGACAAGAAGTAGGATTGGAACCCTGAATTTCAAGAGAGCTAAGGTTGACTTCTTTGGGGACCTACTTGGAGGAATCCTCTGCGCCAGGGCTCAAGAAGCAAAGGGGGTCCAGCAGAGTTGGCTAATACTCAAGCACCATTTTCTCCAAGCTCAGGATGAGTACATGCCTACAAGAAGTCAAGCAAAGGGGGGCAGGAGACTTGCATGGATGGGCAAAGAGCTCTTGGTAAAACTTAAACAGAAGAAGCAAACATACATAACGTGGAAGAAGGGACAAATGGGAGGAATATAGGAACATTGTGAGAGAATGCAGGGATGCAGCGAGGAAGGCCAAGGCCCTTTGGGAATCAGAGTTAGCAAGAGATATCAGGGATAACAGGAAGTGCTTCTAGAAATATATCAGCAGCAAAAGGAAGACAAGGGAAGATATGGGTCTACTGCTGACGGGGAAGGGTGCCTTAGTACTGGAGGGTACAGAAAAAGCAGCATACTAAATGCCTTCTTTGCTTCAGTCTTTACTGTGAAGGCTATTCCCCACAAACTACAGAACAACCCAGAGACAAGAGAGAAAATCTGGAGAGAGAAAGACTTTCCCTGAATGAAGAACATTGGGTTAGAAGTTACTTAGGCAAAATAGATAGAGATCTATAAGCCCAGATGGAATGCACTGGTGATGTGGGTACAAAGGGACTGAGTGAGCATTATTGTGCAGCCACTTTCTACTGTCTTTAGTCATGGAGAACAGGTGGGTTCCTAGAGGACTGGAAGAAAGTAAACATCACTCCCATCTTCAAAGAGAGCAAGAGGGAGAAGAACTCAGAAAGCTACAAGCCAGTCAGCCTCACTTCTATTCCTGGAAAGGTGATGGTGAAGCTTCTCCTGAAGACCATCTCTAGGCATGTCAAGGAAAGGCAACCATGAGGAGGAATGAGCACAGATTCACCATGGAGAAGTTGCTGTTAGCCAACCTGATAGCCTTCTATGATGGGATGACTGGCTGGCTGGCCAGCTGAGAGGAGTGCAGTGGATATTGTCTGCCTTAACTTCTGCAAGGCTTTCACCTCCAGCTCCCATACTATCATCATAGGAAGCTCTGGAAGTGGGTAGCATGATGAGTGGGTAGCAGGATGGATCAAGAACAGGCTGAATGACAGAGCACAGAGGGCTGTGAGCTCTAGAGGTCCCTCCCAACCTTAACCATTATGTGATAGAGACACAGTTCCTTTTCTTAAGTTATCTAAAGAACAGGGACCTTTGACACAGCAATATTAATGCTTTTTCTTGCAAGACTGTGGCACCTCTGTCATTTCTAAAGCACTGGATTAAAATTTTCAGTGCCAAGCAGCTGCTCCATTTCTCTTCAATTTTTTTTGACAGAACAGAATGTGACCCCTAAATGTCTGTCTCTCTTACATGGAAGAGGAGGCTAGTTTTAGTTAAACCCAAACTGTCTCTAATAAAGTTTTCCTAACTTGTTTTTTATTTGATTACAAAACATTCTGGGTTTCTCAGATTTGCAACTTACAAGATGACTAACAACACATTATGAATGCCTGTAAGCACTCAAGCTCTTGTATATACAGCAAGACTCTTTGATGTGTAAGTACTTAAGAGTTTCTTTAGCATCAGATGATATGCAATACAGAAAAGATTCTAATAGCCAAAGAATTTGGAAGAATGTAAGCGAAATACGTAGGTTACAGAATTAATCTAGAACACTAGTATTTACAAGTACTTGCAACAGTCAACAAAACTCTACAAATTTCAAGGTTCAACAGTTACAGGACATGTTATCAAAAAGAAAAAAAAAAAGCAAGTAGTCTATAGTCTAGTGCCTTAAGATGGATTTATAAGCTCCACTAATAATCTTAACTTTACCATCTTTTTCAGAGTAGTGTTCACCTATTTTTCTCCTCTACTTCTATGCCACTTTTTAAAAAATGTATTCCTCCTGCGACCAGCCCCTTAAGGTAATGTATTTACATTACATTTATTTACATTTAATGTATTTACAATATTAACACTGTTTTGCGAAGTGGTAGATGAACACTGATAACCAAAAATCTCCTTAGGCCATTATATTTCCTACAGCAGAGCAGGTCAAAACTGTACTAGCTTGTCCAAACACTTAAAAAGGGGTTTAATTCATCTGCCTTTGTTTTGTGTAGGACAGAAAGAATGACAACACTACTAACACATTAGAACAGAACAATTTTTCTAGACTGGTTCTGATTTAGAATTAATATGTCTTAACATTTTATTAAGAGAATAAATACATAAAACAAAAGCAACACATAGTCATATTTACTCAAATATATTCTGAATACAGCAGGAATCCAATATGCATATTCATCAGACAACAAACAAATTTTACTAAGCCAACAACACTGGAGGATAGCTGGCAAGTTTACACACTACTAGCAGTTATGACTAAAGTGTTTTCTTGATATTAAAGACAAACATATTCCAGTTGTAAGCATAAAGAACGAACTATGACGCTCTCGCTGAAGTATTTAGCTCCGTGCAGTGGCTGTTTGAGGTTGTTCTGACTGCAACTGCTTCCCAAGGTATTCCCTGAAATACAAGAAAAACATTAGACTGAGGAAAGTTCTAGTAGATGGGGAATAGGATGGTGAAAGGAAGTATGGAGAGAAAGAAAAATACATTAACATTTAAACCTGATTCCTTGAGGACTGAGTATTGATGTTCAACAGTCAACTGGAACAAATGTGAGTACCTAAGCTCTGAAATTCCTCTGAAAATGAGCTACTAGTTGAACATGAACATAAAAATACCGGGAGAGGTGGGGGAAGAAGTAGCCCACTGGTAACATCAAGGAGTCCTGGCCAGGTGTATGAACACAGCAATGCAGATGAACATACAGACAGCTTAACCCTCAGGCTAGCGAAGTCCTCCTTCAGCTAGTCACAGATAACGACTAAAGAACTATCAAGCCAGGCTCATTGTGTGCTGAGATTAAGTGTTTTCTTCAGATGTGTTTTTCAAATGTATTGAATCATTTTTATTTTACATCTGTCTTTTCAAAATTGGAAATACACCAAATTCTGCACATCTAAGATGAACCATCCTCAAGCAACAAGTTATAAGAAAAACACACTGCACAATTTTTGAGTGCTCCCATATTCCACTGTCTCCTGTGAAACTCAAGGAACTCAGTGCTTCACTGAGCCAAAGAAAAATGAAGGACTTAATAGCTGACTGGGTACATATTACAGAAAATAAACTTTAATAATTGCACTACTGTGTCAACTGAAGCAGATGTTTAAGCACCTGAAATGCAACAGTTTTTACCCTTGCTTATGGCACACTTGGCATCTGTTTTTCTCAGTAGACAGGTATTACAAGCTACTACACTGTTTAAACATCAGAACATCATGATGTTTAAACATCAGTTCAGAAGTGACATTAATAATCAAGTTTTTAAAACTTCAAGAACATGCACTTTTCTCTTTATTAAAATCCTTCACCAAGAGAAGCAATTATTTCTTATAGCACATTTCAAGTATAATTGGCTTTCAGTTTAATGACCAGCTATTCCCTACACCTTACAATTTCTACTGCAGAATAAAGTTTAGCAATATCATAAGCACCCAACAGCACATTTCTCAGCATAAAAAAGCTCAGAGATTCTGCTTCATAGGAACCTTGCCAAGTTCAAACTCTACTAAATATGAAAATAGCTCATGTTATGTGCAAGCTTATCATATGCTGTGATTTAGCACCTTCCTTGCAACTACTGCAATGCTGAGAGAAGAATAAACTGCACTCAAGCACTACTCAATTACAATAGCTAGTTTACCATCCTTGAAGTACAGCCTCTTGATGTTAAGGAAAGAGCTAGCTGGTCTCCATCAGTTTTCCAAGAATCAAAGCTACTATATTTTAAGTAATCCAAACACAACAGCCATCCATAAACAGAGCCAGCTACAAGGGAAAGAGTTTCAAACTCGATGAGTTCCTTTTTTACTCCCTCACTGGGATTTTTTTTTGGTCCATGCTTGTGTTGATTCTAGTATTCCTTCTTTCACATCAAGTCTTGAAAGCAAGTGATACTTCCTAAACACGTGTCTGTTCCTTTTACTAGATCACAAGACTGAAACAGTTATTTTTAAAGCACATGAACCCTTTTCAGAGTGCATTTCATATGCAGCTACCCAGGAGGAGGAAAGAATAATGGAGCTATCCTAAACGGAATAATTACTGCATGACAAATTGTTACTGATCTATGCTCAAGATTTACTAAAATCCAGCCCTAGTGCAGTATTTTCAACATGGAAAAAAAAATTCCACCTCAAGGGCAGAGCTGTAAATATACAGCACCTTAAGAGACACTGAGCTTCCAAGTACATACAAGAAACAACACCTTGGTTTCAGTCATTCATTTGAAGGTGTGAGACATTAATCAGGAAGTTATTACCCCATTCCACCTACAGAGGGAACATAGGGTATTCACAGCTCTAAACTGCCATGCTGCAATCCTGAGTGAGAAATCCTATGTTCTCTGCTCCCTTCTTTAGCCACCAAGGGCCTCCAGAAGGCAAAAACTGGTCCTATTGGCATTTACAAGCAGCAGCTTGTTTCAATACCATTTCTAAAATAATTTTTTGTTAACCTAGAACTAATAAATTCTGGAGAATGGAAAGAGTGATATGAGGGATTTAGCCTCACAGTATAAAACTTCCACACAAAGCTATCCCACAAGGTGTCCTGTCACCTCTCCTTTCCACCTTCCAATTCAATCTACAAGAATAAACATCTCAGCATGCCTGTTCTCACCCTATTAAAGTACACACTAAAAGACCAGTGTGATTCAAGGCTATTTTCACATGTTGATATTCCATCACATCAGAAGATTAAAGAGAGCACTTTAAATTGTCTTCAAACTTAAACAGGCCTAGGTGTTCACACACTATTACATAACAAATGAGTTTAAGACATCCTATTTATTTGGTTAGATCCTAGATCCAGGAACTTTAGAATTACTGTTTGGCCCAAGAATTAACCTGGTTTTGAAGACTGCGAGTGTTGAACACATTCCACTATAACAGCATATAGCATGAAGGAAGGATTAAAAAAATCCATTTCACAAAATATTCAAGAGAAGCCGCTGACAGATCAGAAGCACATGCTATCATGCAAAGCATTGAGGTAACACAAGTTTTAAAGCGAGAAGCTACAAACCATAAACTGAACTCACTTTTATTTTAAACAGATATTTTGATTTTCCTTCCTTCATAAGCTCAGAAAAAAATACCTCCTTAACTCTAACACAAGCATCACAGTCAGTCTTTTGCAAGCAGGTGAAGCTGATGGCTAAACATAAGCCAGCTCAAAGGCAAACACTCAACATACACAGGTGGCTGGTAGCAGCAGAGATTCACACCTGCCTCATCAGTTCATGCCAGAGGCAGAGAAGATAAAACACATCCTGCTACTATTTGACTGAGCTGAATTTTGGGGCCGACTTTTCCATTGTTCTTCCACACTCAATCTTTAAAGGTTCCAGCTAGCACATGCAGAACTTTAGAGGACCTTTAAAAACACTGTTCCTCAAGAAACAGGTACAAAATTTAAGTATGGACCTATGGAAGAGCAGAAAAATACTATCCTTTATTAAATCAATACATTGGACTTTCTGCTATGTTTTATATTATTGCATATAATACTTCAAGTCGGTTAGAAATAATAAATATTTTCTCTGTACATCAGCTGTCCAGCTACTAGGCAATTTTTCTTTTAAATTATTTTAGAGGAATGTGGGAAAATAAAATTCTGCAACACAGTAATCCAGCAACAGTGACTGCAGTGCTTTACTCCTTGACTGCTGTCCAGAAAGGAAAGGGAAGCCAACACAGGCTTCATGGTGCTCCCTCAAGTCATGAAGCCTCTGGCAAACTCCGCACCTTTCCACATAACATTGTGATGCACTTGTATCATTTTGGTATATTCCCCACCTGGGGCTGCAGGAGGAGAACACTACACACATTCATTTATTAACATATCTCACTGTAGTTCCTGGCAGCATTAACTCTGAATCACCACTGGAAACTGTTTAACCCAGAATACGAAGGCAACCCAACCCCAACATTAATTACCATGATATAAAATTTGCAAGTTTACCGCTTTGGGATAGAAAGTTCTACTTTACCTGTTTTCCTTAAACTGGCACACAGAGGCCTTTATAAAGGTCTATTTTAGCATCCTCATGTCCTCCTTCTACATAAAACCACTTTTATTAAAAAGTATATGAAGAGGATCCAGGCAAGCTTGCATTTACAGTTAACTGGATTCAAACATGAAACAGTCAGTCAGCATAGCTTCATCAGGGCATACACATTACCTATATGCTATACAAAAGTTAAAACTGTACAAAAACTTGATACTTTGCTTTGTATTTACTGTCAAAAGCCCTTCATTTCTCAATTAAGACACTGATCGACAAAACTTCTCACCTCTTTGGTATTTTAGGAGTCTGACAGTGAGCCATTAGCTCTGTTACACAGTCCCTAAGCACATGGTTGGAATATGTTTTAGTCACAGACATTTGAAAGTTAATATTTTGAAACATATTAGGAAAAACAATTTTTTTTAATATAAGCAAAAAAATCACTAACAATTTTCCTTTTTTCCCCCCAAACTTAAGAATATCTGTATTTAAAGAGTATTGAAAGAATTTAAGGAAAACTTAGAGAGCATCTTTAATGCTTATTCTTATTTGTTGCTTTATTCAGTTATGATAATTTTGTTTGTTTTTTCCAACAGTCTCTTTCAAACCCAAGTACGCTTAAGCCCCATGATAACAAATACTCAAAGGTCATTTAGAAAAAGGAAGAAGAAACTCATCCAACATGTAAGCCGCCAAAATCACTATGGGGGTAAAGAGGTAGTAGAACTGTTGGGAACTAGCACAATACACTAATGAATGGAATTCTTATACTGGATTTCAGATTCAGCAAAAGGTTATTATAGATAACCCAAGATGGAAAGGAAATTTTAAAAGGTATATACAACTGCTTTCTGCAAATTTAGTGCTAAAAGGATTAAGTTTTGCTGATAATGGGGAGTGTTGCTTTTGGGGTTATACTACAGTTTCTCATACAGTTGGATTTACCTGTTCTTTAAAGAACAAAAGGGTAAAAGTCAAATGCACTGACAATTATGCTTTTAGGCAGGGAAGGGAACAGACAAGTGCATGAGGTATTGTAGAAGGGACAGGAGTATTCTATCCATGTAAGTCCTCATTTTTCTACTAATATTTTATATCTTGTCTCTAATTTATTAAAGTTATCTAAAAAAGTACTTCAACTTAGAAGTGTTCTAGCATGCTTTAATAGACCAAGCTTAAGAGGTAAATTGTTTCATCTGAGAGCTATATTAAAATATTTTACTGCATCTAAATATAAACCCAAAGTTGCATGCTTTTAAAATGTGAAATTGGAAAGCTGATTTAAAACAAACTCTTCTTACAAAAAGATACAGAAGTGTCATAAAACTACACTACAAAATTGCCAAGGGACTCGTGCCCTTCAGAGGATGCAGCAAATTAATATAGTGTTACAGACAAACCACAACGATTAGAGAAGCAGCTAAGCCAGCACACAGGCAGACTGAACTGTTCACTGCCATCCTTAAGTTCATATGTCACTGGCCTAACAACTTGAAATTACCATTAGGGACCAGTTTTAGCAGTTCATTATGTCTCAAATAGGCACAGAGTATGACAGTTACACATTCACTGATCTATTCACGGTTCTAAGCAGGCTAAACTGTCCTGGAAAGTACCAGCCCTAGGAATGTTACACTGCTGAAAGCAGTTCCAGGAACGACAATAAGTATCCGGAAGCCTCTGAATTACCTGCGTTAAGTTGTAATATTAGGATGAGGTTACAACTGTTTCTCATCCCCATCTAATCCAATGGGGGTGAGGGGGAGGGACAAAGCTGTCACCAGCAGCATCATTCAACCCAGCCACATACTCCTGCCTTTCTCATAGGGCATTCACTGGCTTAAGCAGTACTTTTTGCCTATTTAACCCTGAAGTTCCTATTTTTTTTGCTCATTAGACCCCTTTGATCCCATTCTTGAAAAGTCATATTAACTGTATTAGAGGAAAAGGCTAGAAGGGTGCCAATATAGATGTACTTACATTGCCATGAAACCACAGCCACATAAATCAGTAGAGGAAAATAAATAAAACAGGCTCAGAAATACAACTCTGAGCTATATTAATACTTGTTTCCTGAAACACAGTACTAATATGTTATGCTGCAGGAGCAGAAGTTATGCCAGTGCATATGCATACAAATTTTACTCCTTGTACTGCTGCTGTTAAAAAAAAAAAAAAAAAAAAAAAGGATCATAGCTAGGAAAGCGGTATACCAGGGGAAAAAAAAGTTTTCACAGAGATGGGTTGGGAGGACTACCCAGGTTGCAGTGTTACCACTGCAGTGTTACACTGGTTCAAGTTTTCTTCCAGTACTTGTTCGCTGAATGATGTAGGAAGAAAATTTTGCTCTGTTCGCTAAGGCAGAATAACCTAGTAGAAAGTATCCAAAACAACTTATAAAATTTTGCATATTATACCAATGCAGACCATAAATAGTACTGAAGGTGAGCCAGCCTAAGAAGCAAGAAAAGAAATAAGCATATGCAACAGAATGAAAACTACTGTGACTTAACAGTTTGAGCCTCTACCACACAATCAAACTGCACTTTAATATATTACCTCACTTCCAGTGGAGCTGTGGTGATTTTCCACGTGCATTTTTTTTGGTCTATATTTGTGCTCTTGAACCTTGAGGCAGAAGATAAAGGGATGCAGCGACTTCTACAGTATTTAAGAGCTACCACTCACCAGAAGCTGGTAGTACAAGAGCAAGTTTCTTATGAACTGTGCTTAGGACATATTTTCACCTTAGTTATTCACAGCAAAGATGTTGAACATCACCTGATGCATATAATAAACTAAACAGTCTCAATGCCTAAGTAGAGGAAATAAAAACTTTAAGTTAATTGTTTATTTAATGCAGTCTGTCTGCAACCAAATGTCAAAGCATTAATAGACAATCTAAAGATTAACACCTGATTACTCAAAAAACTATTCAAAGAATGAGTTTTCTCTCCTTACAATATGAAATGTAAAATTATTCAATAAGTCTTCAAGTGTATTCAGCATTTTAAGAGACACAGGGAACTTCACTGTCACTCAGCAGTTTCCGTTCCCTGAGGTGAAAACAGTAAATGAATAAATATCTATTACAAGGCTAGTCCTGAAATGCTTAAAATTCTACCTGAACTAAAAGAAATATGAAATTCATTTAAATAATATATCATCCTATTACAACAACAAGGTTCAAGTCACCTACCTGATCCCCCTTTCACTTAAGGGATGAATGACAAGATAAAGTTACCCAGAATCATTCCGAGACACTGAAGAACCAACCTCACTAAATCAAGCAAGTAAACTTGCAAAGACCTTTATATTTAACAGAAGATTTAATTGCAACAATGAACAGTAAACAAAATGCTTTCAACTTTTAAGAGTTTGTTTCTATAGAATCATTCAGAATGGCTGATAAAAATGTCTAACAATTTTAAAACAGACTCTTATTGGGATATCAAAACTTTAAATTAATGAGAAATGAAACTGTCAGAAAATTCTATCCTTGGTGACAATCTTTTACCTATTATATGGAACAGCATGCAAATGAACTACTTACTAAAACAAATGCAAAGTCAGAATATTTGATATTTGAAAAATATTAGTTTCTTATACATTAGCATGAGAAAAAAAAAAAAAAAAAACACTCCATGATCTATGTCTGCATGCCACAAGATAACTGGCAATCTATCTGATGAGCCACAGCTACTCTGTTGTTGCAATAACTGCATCCACATTGACACAATTTGTCAGCCATCCACCTTTCCCTCTACAAGGTACCACACAGCTGGGTGTTATAAACTAGCTGCACAGGTGGAATAGTACCAGGAAACTCCTTATCAGCCCAACAGACCAAAGTATAGACTGGATATTGCAATAATTCTCAGTTTTCTACCCCTCTGCTCCCTCTGACTCTTGACCAAGAGAGGAGAGCACTCACTGCATGGCTTGTGAGCATGCTTCTCTGGGCTAGCCTGGCTACAGGACTAGCATTTTGAGTGGTGCAAACTAATGCAGTATGGTTCCGCGTGAGCAGTAAGGCGATAAATAAATTGCATTTTAAATATACAACATCTAGAACATTGTTCACCTAGCTCTTCATCTAGTTCTTTAATCAAGTAATAGGAGGCTGCAATTAGTATGTGTAGAAAGAAGCCACTAGGTTACAGGCTCACACATATTTAGAAATAAGATTATTCACTCTGCTCAGCTTCAGGTACACAAGCTGCTCTGCAAAGCCTCAGAAAACTTCCTGCTTTTCTCCTTTCTCCAGAAATAGAACCTGGGCTTTTATCTTTAGGTGCCTTCAGTGCTGTAATTTCATCCATGAAGTAGAGCAAAATTTTATGCCATCAAGCACACAAAAGGAATATTCTACCTTCAAAGATGAACATAATTGGCTATCTTAAAATTACATCTATGCTTTCATTTTTGAAGTTAATGACATGATGTTTTTCAAACCTTCAGTATAAGAACATTGCTCCAGCCAACAAGGTTAGGTTCCCAAAACCCACATGGACACCCAATCCTAATACCCAACTTATCCGTTTTAATATTCCCTCTGTACACCAGCAAAGGAATGGAGTAAGATGTTTTGAGTAGATAGCTAAAGCACAAGTTGAAGCACAGAGTATGGAGAGAAAAAAAGCCTGTTACAGTAGACTGGGACCGAGACAAAAAAATGGTACTGCAGGTTTCCTTTTTTTTTTTTTTTTTTTTTTTTTTTTCCTCTCTCCTTTAAATCTTCAGCACTGGGTGCCAGGGCTAAGACTGAGTTGCTAAGTGAGATTAAAGCATGAAATAACCTACCACTTAAAGACATTAACCAATAACTTCCCTATCCACTTCATCAAATGCATGATCATTTGACATGCAATTTTAATTTCATCTGAACTTACCTCTTCTGAAAAACTAGCAGCAGTTACTGCTTCTGCCAAGTTAGTTTTGCCATTAAACAGAATGCCTGACAGTTTGATTCCTCCTCATTTATCCCTGACTTAAAATCCCCTAAGCAAAAGGCACCTGAGTAGCCTATTTAAATAACCTTTGAGCTATTCAAATTACTTAGAATTTAATTGTGTCCAGGTTGAGTTATCATTACTCTAAATGATACAGCTGTGTTTAAAGCAGAATGCCACTTTAGTTGCTCCAAGATACTCCCTCATTCATTTCCCTCCCCTTCTTCAACAGACAAGTAGTTTGGTAGGACATTTGACTAAGCACCAAAAGTCTTTCCTCACTCCACTGACATGGTTCCACCACAAAGCTTCACCCTGGCAGAGCAGCCTTGACTCTCTTATCCTTCTTAGCTCCGAAATTTAGAAAGGACCAGACTTGCTCAGTCCTGCACATATCACAGACCATTACATAGAGATGTATCATCCCAATTAAACTGAATGAAAAAAAGAAAAAAAAGAAAAAAAAAAAAAAAAGATTGCCTCAAACAAATTGGAAGACATATGGAACTAAGGACAAAAATTTCCCCATCTCAAAAGCAAGAGGAGCAAAAACTTTAGAAGTTGCCAAGCAATCCATATTATCATAAGCCAAAGCTAAAGTAATCCCTATTGCACTATGGAGCCAGTGGGGAACTTGGCTTCCTCTTTTCCCCACACAAGCTACAAATCAAAGAGCTACTGGTAGATATCAAAAGCTTTAGCTTCCTAACTGTGAGCTAAGTGTTATTTCCTTAGCCCAAACTATCTGACCCTAAAGAACACACTCTTTTCACAATCATGGGTCAAAGGCAGCAGTTTCCAGAGACTTGCTCCAGTTAAGTGTAAAACCACAACATATTCCCTGTTAACAAGGCAACATAAATCTGAAGATGGCACTGCCTTAAAGGGAAACCTTTTACTGACACACCTCTGCAGCGGAATTTAATTGTAATGACACTCTCATTCTCAACTCTAAATATCCACAAATCATGAATAGCCAAGGCCAGAAACATTTATCCCATAAAAAGAAGGATGAAAATGCAGAACAGCAAGTTTGGGCTACTTAATATTGTGCTGAAGATTAAGATGAGAAAAGCCAAGTTAGAGGCCCAGCAGAACTTTTACTGCTAATGAGATGGTGCTGCAAAAAGGTGACTTAGATTTATTATATTTGCAAGCCACCAGAACTCACATGAAATAAGACCTACTTCAGAAAATTCATCAACTAACCTCTCCACACTAATCTCTACTTTGCTGCAGCTGATTTATAACACTCAGCATGTTTCAAATGTACCAGAACAGCACCAAGTGAGGAAAGAAGCATGCCAAACCAAGAAACAAGGGAGAGTATAATACATAAACCTGCCCCAAATTAGGTTGCAGACATATCTGCAGATGTTAAACCCCTTTCCTACAAGACATCATCTGCAGTAAAAACAGGTTTAGTCACCCTCAATATTCTACTACAGTAGGGAGTTAAAAAGCCTATTTTGTTGGAAGTAAACTTACTGCTACCACCTTCACACTGCTAGCATCAGTGCTCAGCCTTAAAAAAAACTGCACCAGAAGCAGAAAGTAAAACTACACATTTTTAGGTGTCTCCAAACACCAGATCCTAGCAACAGCTTTTTAAATTTCAAAAGGTTCAAAAATAGATGTTTGTATTGCAACACCTGTGTTGAGATGCTTCACTGCATTGCAGCATTCCATCTGTCACAAAGGCAACGCCAAAACTGGAAATATATGAGCTATGGAAATATATTATTAGGCATTGGATTAGGAATTCCAAATCAGCTCCCCATGTTTTATGCTTTCCTGTTTAGTTCATCAAGTTAGACAAAGTTATTACATGAACACCAAAATGTTTCATAGTTTCAGGCCTTCAGTGCTTCTTCTAGATACTTCCAGTATCACCCACCCGTCAACTCTATAAAAGAGCACTCCAGGACATCAGGATTTTTTTTGAGCTTTTAGAGAATTAGTAGACAAAAAAAGTGAAAGAAAAAAGAAAAAAACACCATACTTTTCAAATACTGGTTTTCAGCAACTGATGAAAGATCAATCATTTTCAACTTAATCTATTCAACTTGTCCAACAGCTTGTGCTAGTTCATGTACACAGGAAGAACGTTTGCACTTATATACATTAAAAAGACAGAAAAAGATACCAGCATACAATGGGGATAAGCATATGAACAGTAAGAAAAAAAATATGCAAAAATGACCAACTGGCCAAATAATTGCTAATTCAACACTGTTAACTGTCAACTCCTATAACACAACTAGGTCTAACAATCTCAGCTGAAGGAACTAATAGTTTGCTAAAGACCTATACAGATCCTTAACATTTTGAAGGTTCTGTAGTTTTGCAAGCCTGAATTACAATTCAAACAACTTACCTGAATTGTTCAGTATTAAAGAATATATTTTGAATGAATTATCACATTCCACTTGATCCTATAAAATCAAGCTACTCAATTCAACTACAAGCACAAAACATATGTTGACATATCAGAATCACATTGCTCTTATTTCTTAAAGAATTGCAATCTTACTGCATTATAATGTTGATTTCTTAAGTATATCTGCCTCTATAACTTATCTTTAGTGTTAACAGTACACACTAAATCAGCTTCACATACCAGTTGTGAACCATCAGCTTCTGCACAGCCAGTAGTGCATTATAACGAACTTGCTGGTCTTCATGATGCATATGGTTCATTACTAATTGTTTGCCACCAAGTTGTTCAATAACTCTGAAAGACAGGAATTTTTTTTTTTTACATTACTTCAGCTATGAGGTAGCCATCTTATCCAACCGCTTCACCTTAGAGCATTAAAAGGTGAAAATTATATCTATTAGAAAGTAGCATATTAAAATTATAGCCTGTGATGTATTTGTAACATATCAAATAAGATGCAAGACTTCCATACTACCTATTGAAATTATTCTGAACTTTTTCTCCATTAAAAGCAGATGCCTCTCAATGATGACCATGGCGAAGCTCCAGCAAATGGTAAAAAGAGAAGCCCCTAAGTTGTGAAGAAGCCACTAACCAAAACCTGAAGCCACAGCTATTTATGCACAAGATGCAGAGCTGTCTGGCTGCTGAAAGCCACATTTCCAACAAAAAGGGTTAAGTTTCATCCTTCACTATAGACTTCACAACATTTTACTTGATAAAGTCCTATGTATGATTTCATAGAAGTTATGAGGGTGGCTTTTTTTTTTTTTTTTTTTTAAAGCACTACACTGAAACCTAGAACAAAACAAAATAAAAAAATCACCCCTCAGAAGACTCTCTTTATATGCAGTATTTTGGTCTGTCATAAGAAATGGTATTTGTTACAAAAAATAAACTCATACTCATTTGGAGCTGCTTTTAAAATAAAAAGTCAGCTCTCACAAGTAACCAATTATTTAAACATCCTATGAATGAATGAGATTTAAAACATCCCTCACTCTTAACATGCAACATTCTAAAATTACACAAGCAGTCTATTGTTATCGCTGTTCTTTTTATAGGCAAATGAATGCATTACTGCTGCATAAAACATAGCATTTTTGTTAACTGCACAACAGTATAAAGACGTAATTTGAAGATGAAATGCAGATGCATCCTGAAAGCTATTACAGAGAATAGCTCTTCTAAATAGTACTAAAATATTTAAAGATGCTTCATACAAAAGGAAAGCATACAAAAAATAGATTTTTTTTTAAAAACAGAAAACCCTTTAAAAGAAAAAAAAAAAAAAAAGCATTAGTAACAAAAAAAGGCATAAAGCCTGCCTGAAGCTTCCTCACATTCTCCTCAAGAGGAAAAGATAAAATGACTGGCACTAGATAAAAATAAGACTATGAAATACAAATCACAAACTTTTTCCTCATCACAGGAAAGAAACTGATTTTTGAGAAAGTGGAAGGAGATAAGAGGCATTAAACTCAGAAAGCTTCTTCCTTTTACATGAAGCATGCATAATTCAAAATAAAAACAAACAAAAATGGATTATTTCAGGTGACAGTGGAACAGTGTCCAATGATGGCTGAGAACATAAGGAGTCAAAGAGCAGTTACCACGCTTGCACAACACTGCCTACTTGTACAAATCACTTTCAGTCTAAAGCAATCAATTGGGAAGGTAAGCACCTACGAGGAAGGTTCACAGTAAATCCTTTCTCTTCAGGTTTCATATCTGCTCATAGTACTTGTTTTTAAATTCTGTTTCTTTCTACGTCTTTCCCTCTAAGCTCTAGTTTTAGAGAACAGTGCAACTGGATCATTGGGCTCTACTAATCTATGTGCATGTACTGCAGGGACTATTCTCCATATAAACAGTGGACCAAGCCAAGGCAGCATTCAGAATTCAAAGAAGTTACTGGAAGCAGAAGAGCCAAGTATTATCATGGTATATTATAGAAAGAAAAAAAAGAGAATGAAGACGGATCACAACCATTCAGAAAATTATAGCAGCAGAATATATAAACGGCAGTACACATTCAAAATCAGACGAAAGTGAAAAGGGAGAGGTAATGAAGCTGTTTCTGAATCCCAATTGAATAAGGGAAATAGCTCTAGGTTTTAATTTCTGCATGCAGAAGAAATACTGTGTCCACAGAATTGTGGTGATTAAGAGTGCTCACCTTGTACAGAGGCAACTCAAGTTATAAGGAGGCTAAATAGAGGCTAGACATTAGCCACCAATGTATTTTAAGTGAGAGCAAACACCAGTGCTGTACTTCATTTGTGGAGTAAGACTCTCAATACGCTTGCTAGGGGTGCCTCATTGGAAGCCCGTGATACTACTGCCTTAAACACACACGCATCATGGATCAGATTAAAGTTAAGTTAACAGTACTGAAGAACAGCCAGGCAGAAATGCAGCATTTGCTTTAACAAACACTTTAACACAAACTTCTGCAGACAATGGAAAAGGTTAGTAAAATCTCTAAAACCAAAGCTCTGTTGTACACAGCAGGCAGACTCAAGTCATCAGTCTCTGCAATTTTTGAAGGCTGAACGATGACCCCGCTAAAGAGTTGAGGACACCTGAAGTGCCCAATAATATTTAACACATTTTAACTCTCCTGTTCTTCAAAACCAAGCAATGGCATCGATTCTTAAGTGAGTCATACATTGCAAGTATGAAACGTCAAGCAACTATAGGAGCAGTAAACAACTATATAACAGAAAGTATTATGGTAAGAAATGGCCTATTAAAGGGAAACTGACACATTGTGCTTAGGTGTTTTAAGCTCTCAGTCCTACAATTGCTTAAGTCATGCTTGGTAAGGATACACCAGAATACAAATGAAATCCTTTGAGAGAAAGCATTTTAGTTTGCCCTTCAGGAAGAGTGTTGGCTTGCTTAGTTTTCTGTACACAGAGAAGAACAGAAGCATTAGAATTTACAAGAAGAACATGGGTTAGAATAGTAGCTAGGACACTTCTACCTTCCTATGAGCACTCCTTCTGACAGCTGAAGCTCTCCAAAAGAGGTTTACCAACCTGGGAAAACAGGGTATCATATCTGCTGAGTGGAGCTGAGGTCCTCTCAGCAATGCATTTTCCCAACTGCAGACAAGGAGGAGAAGGTTCTTTCTGCTCATTCACTTTACTGAATAGGTTTGGTTTTGCAGCACATGGTCACATTAGACCAGGTATGATGTTGCACTCAAGTGAATATACGCAGACTTTTTAAGTAGTACAGTGTATATCTAATAAAATGCTTTCAAACAAGGAACAGCCTAAAGCAAGAGCATTCCGTAAAAACTCTCAATTAAGCCCTATCTAGGAAGTCATAAAAAGACCTCTGCTTTGCTACATAAGTTAAAATACAGGTCTTAGCTCTGCACTTTGGGTGACTAATGAGGACGATTCCTGCAAATATTTTAATGCCCTTTCTGCTACAGTGGTCTAATTTCCTCAGAGATGGAATTATTCGGCAACTAAGTTCCTTTGCTCACTGGTTTTCACAATGGAAAACAAACATACACACACACAACTATGTATTAAAATATAGTAAGAGTGTATATATAGAACAAGTAGTAGTGTGTGTATATATGTACGTATTTTTGACAGAAATTTGCGTTTGCAGCAAACATTAACATTTTTGATTAAACCTATATTTGTGTAGCAAAAAAACACTAAAATAGAAAGATAACCAAAGCTTTGCCAATATTGAGTAATTGTTTCTAAGAAAAAAAAAAAAAAAATCTGTCTTAAAACCATCAAGACAAAAAAAAGTAATTATTGCTGAAAGTGCACTGTAAACCCAACATTATATCCTAAGAATTAGGCTTAATAAAGGATTAAAATAATAAGCTATTAAATTCTTAGTAGTTATTCTAATTACATCTGAAATATGTAATGAATATGTAATATTTTAGTTTTAAAATTTTCTGATAAAAAACACAACAGTGAAGGTTTCCTTCACTGTTAAGAGCCATTAAAATACTAGTAACAGAAGTCAAGAATCACACAGAATCACACAAAGGTTGAGGTTGGAAGGGATCTCTAGAGATCATCTAGTCCAATCTTCATGCTCAAGCCAATTTCTTTTATCATCTGTAACATCTTCCCAATGAATTGAACTCAAGGAAAACCTGTGGTTCCAGTGTACCGTATCTTAAGTAATGATCAGGAAAAGTACATGCTCTAGGTTAGCCTCCCGAGTAAGCACATCTTTCTCACCGTTTCCCTCGCGGATAGTGCCGTACATATTCTCCCACATCATGAGCAGCTACAGCCAGCACTTGTGGGTCATCAGAAACCTCCAGAAGTTTTGTCAGGATTCTAGGAAAGGATTCAAAAAAAAAAAAAAAAAAAAAAAAAAAAAAAAAAAAAAAATCAAGTCTCAGATTTTCTGCCACTGACTTTAAATTAACCTTTTGCAACCGTAAGCATATCATACAATTGCTTGCACCATAAGCTAGAATTTAACTTTTTCCAAATATGTAGTTAGATTTTAGGTGATCTTGCCTTCATTAACAAAGGAAAAAAAAAATCTATTAGAGCATTCACTAACATCCCTACGTCATACCTACAAATACCACCAAGGCTTAAAATGAAAACACTAAGGCTTACAAAATACCTACTTCTTCCATATATGTTGACTTCAGGACAAACAGTTTGAAGACCAGACCGTTCAAGACAAGCTGTACTAACAAAATACATTAATGTTTACAGACAGGGGCAGGAGAAATGTGAGATACCACCACAAACAAAGCACACATAAATCCAACAGATGCCACTTTTTGTATTAGGCAACAGACCCCAGTTCCGTTGGCATTCTCAAGTGCAGGAGCTGGCTTCACAGCATGGATGTGAGAAGCTGCCAGGGCACACTGCCTGTGATACACTGAGCAGGATACACAGCCTAGGAAGCCCCGTTAACAGCCTGTTCTCCACTGCCTTTCCCCAGCCCCAATCCCCCACCATCTTACATGTGGTCATTTCCTTAGCATGATGCAGGCCAGCAAAACAGGAAGAATTCTATGCATAACACTACATACACAGTAATTTTTAAAAGGCAGCTGAGAATAAAGTAGTATAAGTACTTTGGTCTGTTTAATTATGACTTTTTTTTATAGTTCAGGAGCATCTTTACCTCAGACATATCGCCCACTTAATTGCTTTAAGAAAAAAATACATATATACGGTTCTGTTCTCGCTCTTTACAGACTAATGATGAAAGAGATGACTTGTAATGAACTCCTCCTTTGAAATGTTATTTATTTTGTTACTTGAATAAAAATAGAGAGCTGTAAGAATCATAAAATAGCTTCTCTGTTTCCCAATTCTTAACATTGTTTCTTAATGGAGTACTCTAATTACTTGGAGTAGAAACAGTTTACTAACCAGAAAAAAAAAACGTAACTGGCAGATATGAAGGCTAGTGACTAACAACAAATTTAAGAGAGTAATGCATCTGGATCACTGGAAAATTAATCCATCCTTAAGGAGACACAAATACATTCCAATTACAGAAAGCCAGCAATAACCACAGAACAACAGCACAACTTCCAGCCCTCAAGTATTTTAGGAAGAGGTTCTACAATCTGCTCAGTGACAAACACCACAAAATTAAACCCAAGATATGACAAAATCAGTTTTTAATTACATCAATTAATATAACTTTCTCAAAAGAAAAGCATTAAAAGCATCAGTGCAAGTTTACAAGCAAGTTAAGCTTTCCATTGTCCACAATATATTTTCAGCAGCTAAAGCAAATAATCAATTCAGCTTTTGACCAGGATCATTATAGGTTAAGAACTATATATTCCAACTTGCCCTCACTTTAGGCACTACTCCCTGAAGAAATATATTGGATATTACACACACTATCAGTTAAATACTAAAAATACTAAAGCATAATATGAAACAAGAGCTGAGGACTTACTTGAGAAGTTCGTAGTTCTTCTCGTTCAGTCTCACAGCATTCTCACGCCAAAACTTCTCAGACTTGTGTACAGGACTCCACTCCAACCTTCCTGACTTGAGCTCAGAACTGTACTCATCAAATGAGCTGCAATACGAAAGACTCAGTGAAATGTGGGCTCAAGCTTCCGTGAATAGAGTTTTGAACAGCATGCCCAAAACTGCCCCTAACAAGACAGAACTGGAGCACATGTTATAATGCATTTTGGAAGTCACCTCTCTGCAAGGTACAAGAACTGTTTCTGGTCATGAAATTTCATCATTGCTCAAGATGAGTGAAATATGTGAAAGATAAGGGAAGAATGTGTGGGGCATTTATGCACCTCAAACAGGATTCCTGAAGTTAAACATCAGCCTATAAATTCCCAGAAGTTAAGGCTATTTTGCATGCTTTCTGGATTTTAATGTCTCCAAAGATTCACAGTCCTTGATTTTCATAAAGTTAAGCCATTGAGATAAACTCTAACATGTACTTCAATTTATGTGCAAAAAAAGGAGAAGTGTAATTTGAATTAACTTGGACAGAAAGAAGTAAGCTAATTAGGCAGTCTTTAGCTTAGACTAGCACTGCATGTATTTCCTACCAATTCCCATTGAAAAAGTCTTCACTACTGGTCATGCAGTCATCATCATTGGTATATGTTAAGGAAGAACTTCAATTCAGCATGTAAAAATAACTTTCATATACAGCTAACACCTCTGATATGTTCTCTTATCAGTCAAACAAACATTATAATTCCATATATAAAGCTAAAATAGTGTACTGCAGTATTATATATTATGCATATATATTATACAGGATAATCACATTTATTTACTATATATTTTTAAAAAATATCCTAATGTCTTTATAATCATATTTTTCAAAAGTTCATACAACAAAACATACCTAAGATCTTGCACGCTCTCACCAAGCTTCTCCAGTAGAAATTTGATATCTTCACTGATGTCTTCATCATCATATTTCTGCTGATCCAAGTTCTCTAATTGCTTTAAAACTTTACACTGAATCATAGCAAGAGCATATTCTTGGCGAGTTTCTCTCTCTGCAGATTTCTCCAGGAGATTCTAGGAAAATAATTTTTCTTTTAAAAAAGAAAAAAAAAGCCCTATTCTGAAGTAAAAAGGCTAGTATTTTTGAGAAGTCCTTGTTGGCAGTTTTTGATTTAAGAAGTGATTGTCAGGGAGAGTTGAGCCCTTCATGAGAATCTCTCCAAAGAAGAGTAAAATATGACCACACGGTGACTCCTTTACATCTGTTTCAGGGATATAACATGCCTTGTAGTAATCTTTCTGCACGAGAAGTACTTCTAAGTGGGACTCAAGCAGATGAGTATCATAAATGAAGAGGAAATTAAAGATTATGGCTCTGGTTTGCAAGGTAGAAGTCATATAATCACATATGCTAAAAAGCACAAACCCTACTGCATTCAGGCACCTGACTTTGACTTTTTCCTCCTAAGTAGGAGGTAGTGGTGTGCCATGCTGCCTTAAACATTAGAAAGTATTAACACACCTGCTCTGATCATTTCCCACATTAAATAAAGTAGAAACACTACTCAGAGAAAAAAGGGAAGTTGATATCTCAAAATGTAGAGTTTCTGCCATGAACAACTACTTTTAAGTAGGTGTATCAATTTAATTTTCTGTGTAGTCCCAGCACACAAAGTCTTTTTAAAAAAAAGTCTTTCCACGTGAATAGTTTACATCCACTTCTTCTGAATTGGAAACATTCCACTGAGTTTTATTATTATTATTCAAAGAGAAGCTTGCTGGTAAGTCAAGCACAGAATGTAATAATGAAGTTCCAATATCATTTATTTGTTACATTATTGCTCAGTGTTATCAGCTTCAAATTTGGTTGTTCAGAGCTAGCCATCTGCATGTTTTGATAATGCTTACAACAGGTAACCTATATCAAAAGAGCAAGTCCTTAAACAGAAGATGTGTCTATATGAATAAACCTTAACATCTTACAGAGAAAAAGTAATGTCATTTTACAGAAGGAATTTGACTACATTTCTCTTGTTCATTTCAAGCTTTATACTTAAGATTTCCAAAATATCCGACATTGTGTTACTTTGTACAGTAAGGTACTACAAACAGACGTTAAAACTTGCATAAGGAAAAGTTCTATTACTGCTTTTAATGGCTACATGCAATCCACTTCATTTTACTGTATGAAAATATGAACTTCCAACAATTATGCAAGAGATCTGAAATAAAAGAATTAGTTTAGAAAAAGTAATGCCAAGTTAACTACTTTGTTCCAGAAGTAACAGCTTCAGTGTCTAAGTTTCACACTATACTCCTTGCCTGTCAATTTATACCCTTGCTCTCATGTGAGAGCCAACTTAGCTGTTTTCTTTCCCCACCATTAACTTCCTAAAACGTGTAACAAAGCCACTGTGCTCTTCGTCAGCCTTTACTCAGTAAAAGAGTCTGTCTTCGCTTCGTCTCTTCCTGCAAAACATGGTGACTCTAAGGACTAGCAATTAATTTTTTATGACCTCAGAGGTGGAAGATATTGAATATTGTTACTGAAACTTGTCATTATTTTTAAAACTCTTTTGCTGTGTTCCCCATTTAATACCAGCATTAAGATCCTTGATCTCTTGACAGAGCCACCAAGGGAAGATTTTGACTAGTACATAGAAGATAATTTCCAAGTCAATCAAGAAGTTGGTCAAATAGATTCCTTAAAAAGGGCATTTCTTTAATTAGAACTTGATAAATTCTGCCTTCAGAAGCATCAGCAACTCTAGTGTTGTAACATTACTACTGGTAGAAACAACAAACAAACAAACACACACAAACACACACAAACAAAAAAAACCTTCGAATTACAGACAAGGAACCAGCCTTATCTAAGGCGGCATTGGAAGCTGCGCATCTGTTACTTGTAATACTGCCTGTACTACAACGAAACTTAGCTCAAAAAAACAAAACAAAAAAAAAAACAAAAAAAAAAAAAACAAAAAAAAAAAAGAGAGAAAAGCTTTCAAATCAGTGTAAGTTATAACAAGAAGAGCTGTGCCTCTGCAACACCTGACAGTAGCTGTGAAAACTGCATCTGCTCTTAATAGACACTTACCCGAAACGCTGCAAGGATGATTCTAGTGACTTTCTCCTTGACTGACTCTTGAAGAATATCTGACAGCACCGGAACAATATTGTATCGACGGAGATATTCACACATTTGAGGACTAAATGCCAGCAGCCACACAGAGAAAATCATCTGGTACTGGAGTTGGAAGCCACATTTGTTGCTTAAGACCCCCATGATACTGAAAAGTCCACACAATATACATTTGATTACTACAAAAGAGATTAGCAAGACCTTACCCAGAAGAGCTGCAGGGGTGAGTGCTGTTAGGTATATTTTGCACCATGTACCAGTATTTGAGCAATGTTCAAAGAATATTGTCTAATCTTCCAAAATATAGTTTATTTCTCAGCCTTAAAGCCATAAAGAATTTGTTCCAATGCTAATTGATGCATTGTGTATCCATCAAGCACTATTGGTCATCCCGTAAGAAACACAAAGTTACTTTTTCAGTCAGGAAAGAATGAGCAGGTAGAATGATCCAGAACTTCAGAACTCTCTCCCCATAGAGGTGCTTGAAGTAGGGACCATTTAGAAAGTAAGTTTTCAAATAGCTTATACATAACACTAGGTCACAAAAATGGATAGATAATACAGCACCACTAAAAGAGAAAAAAAAAAAATATCACAAGACTGCCAAGAAAAGAGATTAAAAATGCATTTAAGCAGAACAAAATTTGTTTTGGTGTTTTAAGATACAATTAACAAGTTTTCTCCAAAAAATCCAAGACTTGCAAAATTACTACTATCAAAATTAAGATGACAAAATGCTGATTTGTTGAAGTGCAGGTTATTATAACATTTAAGTATTTTATTGCTATTCCTTAACCATTCCAGTAACTTTGGAGAAGTTCACTTCAATTGGATCACCTTGAAAATTTCTAACATCTCTACATTATCATTTCACTGTCAACTTTTTCTACTCCAAGTTAAAGTCAGATATTCTTTTAGATTTCAAACTGTATAGACACCATTTCCCCTCAATAGAGATATACATGGTAGAAGTTATTTATATATGAATATTCTTAAAGATGAGTGAAGACACATCATGCAAATTTATTTATGAAAATCTGGATAAAAGAACAATCAACTTAATCTGTACATAGGAGGCAGAGTGAGGAAGCAATTCTACACATCTTGTTTTCTCCTTTCACTAATACTTTGCAAATGAAAAATTCCAAAATGAAAGATACTGGAAACACAGCAGAAATTTGTCTCTAGTTCCTGTCCTAATAAATAACAAATCTCAAAGTGTCTTTATCTGAAGACAAACGGGTATATTCCTCTTCAAATACCCATATCAGCAGTTCTTCACAAAAAGACTCTTTTAAGGCTTCAGAGCTGGTACCTACATTTGCAAGTTTCTTCTGTTCCTACAAATGCATTAATGTTTGAAAACAAACAGGTTTGTACTCAAACAGCACAGCTGTTTTTGAAATTCTATTACATTTGGACCATTTGGGAACACGCTATTGTAAGTGCAATATATCTATATAAATTGAAATAAATGCTCACCAGTTCACTCCATCTGCTTCTACCCACGCAAAGCGATATTCATTGACCCTGAGCATGAGCTGCAGACATCCAGCAACACACTGTACGTACTGGGAGCTCTAGGTAAAAACAAGAGCACATCATTTCTTATTAGGAGAGCTGGGCATCACACACTGAAGTTCAGTTTTCCACAACAGGATTTCCTAGCATGTTTCCTTGCACATTTCTTCAGTAACACTTCCGATTTAAGCAGGGTTACCCCTACAACATTTTACATACCTCTTAAAAAAAAAAAAAAAAAAAAAAAAAGAGAGAGAGAGAGAGAGAGGTAGAAATGAAAATAAGCAGAAGAGTTTTGAATGGAAAAGCAGTGCCATGGAAGTGATACCATTTTACTATTACCACAACAGATCATAGAATCATAGAATGCCTAAGGTTGGAAGGGACCTCTAGAGGTCATCTAGTCCAACCCCCCTGCACACGCAGGGCCACCTACAGCACGTATACAAAGTATATTTTTATATGTGAAAAAACACTAGAGATGAATACATACAGTCGTCTTCAAAACTTAGCTTTGAATTTTAATTTTTTCCTTTTAATGAAAACCTTAGCACATTGTGTTGTGCTATGAGCAAACTCTCCCTTTAAGGAAATGCTGAAGTGTGCATCACTGAATTCCATTTTCATTCAAATTCTTATATTAACAGTCAAGCAAAAGAAAAAGCTACATAGCTTTTCATCACTAACAGTATCTATTTCTTGTGCAGTAGTACATAAGTTTGGTTACAGTTTGAAAAAAATTTAATCAGCATATTCCTCAGAAGCAGCAAAAAGATCCCAAGGTATGACAGAAGGACCATTTTATTCTCTCCTCTTGATCAAATGCTGGCATATCTTGACTATTATTCAGACATACAACATAGGAGAAAAATACATCCTACAACCTTTTTTTTTTTTTTTTTTTTTAAACTAAGTACCTTTAAATTCTCATGGTAGAATATCATACATTACAAAGTCAAACTTCTTAAACATGCATTGGAAGAAAGAAATTAGGTAATCCCATATGAAATGAAAAGAGGAGAGACAATAAACAAAACTAAATTCATTTTGTGGCTCTTGTATAGGAGTTTCATCTTATTCTAAGGTCTTTATGGAGACAAAAAAAAGGTCTAAATCACTACATCCATTTATTATAAAGGACATTTATTTCAGTTGGTATGAATTCACTTTCCTACACTATGCAAATAAATCACACAGAAAATGCAGTTCTTGAAACAACTTTTTACACACAGACAGCTTCCCAGAATAATGTATTTTCATTAGTATCACCAAACTTTATTCCTGTATATTATAGTCTTTAAACAGATGAAAATTCTTTCAATACCATCTTAAATTTAAATTTTATAATAAATCACATACACTGTTTTTAAGTAAAATTTTACAACTGCATCCTTTTTTTTTTTTTTTTTTTTTTTGAAATAATTTTTTAGCCCCTGGTTGGACTTTCTGCCCCAGCTAGATCTGAAGTCAGAAACACTCCAACCAAGTCAATTAAATACTGAATTGCTGCAATTTTGCTAGGACATATTTGCACTCTTGAGTTTTGCTGCTTTGGGCTACCACTGTAGTAAATCCACGCAGTGCTGTATTACACTCAATACAGAAACTTCATGATGAGTGGTACAGCAAGTAGAAAGATTTACTGTTTTAGAGTCATGTGACATAGGGTTGAGCTTAAAAAAACCTTACAGCAATGGGACACAAAGCTACATATATGGTACTTCAGCTCCCACATCCTGGTCATATATTAATCATGGCTAAATTAATCCATGTTAATTAACTTATCACCCATGCTACCTTGTCATGGGTAACACTAGAAGTCTTTACACATTAAATATCACTGACCAAGAGTGCAATTAAAGAATTAATTCTTTAAGAGACTTTTTGCTATGAGAAGCTACCTCATTTAGATGAGAAACAAATTCCAAGCTCATATCAAGTTCATATTTAACTATGTTGGAAAATTATGGACAGTTTCACTCCAATATTCAGGTTGCAAAAGGACCATATTCAAAATCCAGGACCAACTGCTTCATTATGCCATCCCAGGGAAAAAAAAGCCAGTCATGATGATGATCACTTTTTTGCTATACCTCTGCACTGCCACACAGTCAATCTCTAAGATGAGCAGCCATCATAGCTATATGAAACTAGCATAAATAAGAACTGAATACAAGCAGGTAATAGCCTAAATTTAACTCATGTAATTACCTACTACAGAGGCTTGAGAGGCAATGCTGTCTTGTTAACAAATATCAATCTGATGTGTCATTTATCAATTCTACATTTCAAGAACCAAAAGCTTCTTACTCTAAAGCTTCTCCTACGGAAGTGTCAGAAAATTCAGGACAAAAACAAACCTCACTGTTTAAAAATTAATTGCTTATTTCCTCAAGTAGTAACAAAGAGAATGCCTAACACATTCAGCTTTAATATAATAAATAACAATTTAATACAAACATTAACAATTCAACTTTAATACAATACAGTTTTAACAATTCAAAATAACCCACAATATGCACTCCCATGGTCAACATTTTCTGTGAAATTAGTGTTTTAAAAATACTTTTTGCTTCTTGGTGCCATCATCTGGCAATTTGTTATAGCACAGTTCTAACTCCAAGTATTTTCTGGCAAAACAGCTCTGCCCCTTATCCCAACAGTGGGAAATACTCACATCACTTGTGGAGACGGTTCCTGCTTCCACAGAACCCCCTGTACCACGTAGTTTCTAGAACACACAAAAAAAATTAAATCAGAGCTGTCCCTTACCTTGACAGAAGAATTGTTACCAAATTTCTTCCAATTCCCCCATCATTGCAAACACACACACAGAAAAAAAGAAGAAAGCTATTAAGATACCATTTTTCCCCTCAATATATTATAATTTGGTATTTACTTTCCAACACCACACTATCATGTCTAGAAAAATACATCACCTCAGGTTTTTTTTTTTTTTTTTTTTTTTTTTTTGCTTGTTTTTAAAGCATAAGTATAGAGGAATGTTGCAAGACAAGAAGGAATAAACACAAAGAAGAAAATCATTGAAGGACAAGCCAGAATCAAGCAGCTCATAGTGAATTCCTAAGAATTCTTAAGAAGTTTTGTGCTACAGCAAACTAGAAAAGTCTTATTCACTTCCCACTGCCATTTGATTTTTCTGTATTGTAACAAGATTTGAAAAACAAAACAATACAAGGAGACAAAAACCTCTCATCATATATTCTCTCAATTGGCGAGATAACAAGTATTAATCAGCAGGAAAAAAAAATGAAATGCCTCTTTTTTTTTAAGAAATCACTTTAGACTTCAAGGAGTGGATGTTAAACTAACTCTTAAATTATAAAGCAAGTGCTTGAATAAAAAGATTTAGCTTTAAAAATATCAATATGAAATTTCGTTTAAATAGGAAAAAGAATTTCTGTATGTACAACCCATATGCACATTCTTTTTTTTTTTTTTTAAAGTTTCCAAAGTCACTGTAACATTTAAAAAGAAGCAGCTTTTTACCTGGGAACTAAGTTGTGTTTTGATCCAGTTGAAGTAGTAATTTAAGTCACTTCCTTCCATAAGTTCTCTCCCCCAAGCAGCCAGTTTGGCAATAATTCTTGCTGCCTGAAAGCAATAAACAGATTTCAAATGCAACACAAAATTCCAGATTTAATATCAGAACAGTGTGCTGTATGCTTTGGAAAACAAGTCTAGATAAAAGGTAGTCCCTTACAAAAATTCTTTCCCATGTCAAAGGAGCTTTGCCCCTAGCAGTTTCTCACTCCAGCTTTCTCTGTTGTTTCTGCTCCCCAGTAGCTGATGTATTATCACGAGGCTATCAGATACCTGTATCTGATGAAGAGTTTTACTGTTGGTGGATTTTTGACTTAAAAGTGTCCTACAGAAGTAGCCCATTGTCAGAAACTCTTCCTACCTGCTCATTTCTTTGCCATCTTGGGAGCCTCCTCTAATGCCTACTTAGCATACTTATTTTAAGCAATTAAGACATATACCAATGCTTAAACTAAAGAAAGTAATCACTCGGAAGGCAGAAGATTCAAGCCCAGAAAAAGAGCAGGAAATGAATAAAGAAAATGAATATATTTAAAAATCAAGTTAAAGAATAGTTTTCCTGATACCTATAAGAATACAGACAAACCAGCAGTGTTTCCGTGCCAGTTTATCCAAATTAAAATTTAAGTGACTATCTTGTAGCCTGCAGAATATTTGCAGAAATATTTGAGCCAGCTCTAAAGCAGTCTAGCCAAGGAACTACTGAGGCAAGGATTAGTTTGCCTGAACATAAGTTCTTAATGCAATGATGAGAGACTATTTTAAGTGCCTTCCCACTTTGCAGCCTTCAGATTAGCACCATTACAGATTTCTGAAAGGAGCATGGCAGACATCCTGGTGCAGTCACCTCTGCATTCAAAAAAGGGCTTGACACAATCCAGTGTGATCAAGCACCCCGATAAAGTCCCTTTGGCTCTGAAACATGAGGTAGCAGAACGCTAGGCCAGCATACTCCCGAATTAAAACTGCCACCTGACCCCAAAGCAGAAATCATTCATAGTTAGTCTGGACTTGGAAACAGAGGACATTTTGATGGGCCTATGCACACACAATCTGGCATTAGTCATCTCCCACACTGGGAAGAGTGAAAAACAAAAAAAATCTAAGAAATAACACACACCAACATAAGCTTAAAAGTCTTTTTTTTTTTTTTTCCTAAGTGTTAGTGCTTCAAAAAACCCACAGATATTGGTATTAAAATGCATAGGTAGGTAAGATAAGAGGAGTAAACTGATGTTTTTAAGGTAGATTCATATTGCATGAGATTTTCCAATTTGGAAATTTATTCATGTATTTGAGGTAGCAAAACATAACAACAACAAAATAACATATCTGTGAGCTGTAAAATACTGCTTGCATAGCCAGGCAGTGAACCAGGAAGGTCTTGTATATATATATATATATATATATGACCTGGTATGCTCCCTCTCCTCTCCCCCCACCTTCTTTTTCTTTTTAAAAAAAAAATCACACCATCTCAGCACAAACCTACATTAACTGAAGAGCAGTCTGTAGTCACACAGCTTTTGTCCTTTTGAGACCACAATAACGGCATAATCTACAGTGTTCAGTAAGAATTGACAGTAATATAACCATATTTACTCACGCAAAGAAGTTGAGATAAAATAGACCATTCTCAGCACTGATGACAGAAGAACAAGAAGAATTCCAAAAGCTAATTTTCCCATTACACCTGCTTTAAAATTAATTCATATACACCAGCAGCAGCCAATGACCCAAAGCACAGCAGATACCATATAATGCACCATAGACATTATTTCTTCCTTATAATATTTACAGCCCATTCACAGCAGGCCACACAGCAGTAATTTAAGCATATGAGAAAATAAGTTCAGAAATATAACAATAACCCCCCTTCACTTGGGGAAGGCTTAAATTCCAATATCTGTAAAACTTACAGAATGCTGGCTGGCAATTGTTACAGAAATTATTTTTTTTAATAACTGTACCTAACTAACTCTAAAATCCTTGATTTTTGAGCCCTTAAAATCTGCTGTAGTTTCCAAGAAAGCATAATATTAACAAATTGTGCATTTCTTTGTAAGAGGAGATCAGGTGAAGCTTACATTAAGCATAATGCATCTAGAGTGTAAGAAAAGTTCCAGCCAAGGCAACAGCTTATTTTGCACTCTTTTTCCTCTACCATGCTCAGGGACAGGTCACAGCCTACCATGTGCACAGTGAAGAGGTCTTGGCGATTCAGCATTGGCAGGAAATAGGACCACGCAGTGTTCTTGCCACGCTTGGCATAATCAAAGAAGATACAAACGTGCTGACGATTTTCCTGTAAAAACAGGGAGAAGAGATGCTTGTAAAAACATTCAAAATAAGGCAGTTATTTGCCCCATATATTGTTAGAGTGAATCCATACTATAGTAGTCTGGACGCAGACAATTTTCTCAGGTTGACTACTACTTGTGCATATAATCTGTTTCAGTGCTCTTTAGATTGGAAATGAAGGAGTATGGGGAAAGTAAGATTTCAAAACCTACTATCTCAGTACTCCAACACTTACTTGCATAAAGACACATACATGCTTTTGAGCAGTCAGAGGAGTTAGCTACTGTCTTCAGAGAGAAACAAGGCTTCCAATTACACCTAAAGAAAAGCCCAGCTGTTACTTCCTGTGTTACTTACACAGGAGTCCTTTGTTCAGCTTGCTGGGAAGAGCTACCACTGAAACTTGAAATGGAAGGTGGTCATGACTATTCTTCCCACTTGGAGGGCAAGCTCTTCTGTCCCAGAATGAACCTATAGCCATGCAGTTGTCACCTCAGGCTACCTGAACACTTGGGCTAAGACCTTTAAGAAGCCTGTTCTCCAGAGCATCTAGGCTGAAGTACAAGATGCCACAGGTACCCAAACAAAGACACTCCACAGAATTACTTTGAGCATTTCACATGATATGCACTCTGCAAAGCAGCAATGCTGGTAGAGTGAAGGCCTGAGGGAGGAAGAGCAGCTCTTATTTCCTAACAGCCTGGCAGACACACATTCTTCCCCCAGCCCAAATAATAAATAGCTTGCACTCTTAGCCTACCTCAGCCTGAGGCAGCTCCATTTCCTGGCCCTACTGCCTACCCCTCAAGCCTAGGGCATGTGCTTTGTCTAATCTAAAAAGATGTCTGCCCACATTAAAAGCCACTACAATCACACAACTCATATCAAGGAAGACAAAAATGATTTATAGACAAACAGTCCTGCAATTAGGAGACTCAGAAAACATGAGAATATTTTCATCTCTGCTTTTTTTTTTATTATTTTTTTCATACTCCTCTAATTTAAAGGGCTTCCTCCTCTGATATGACACCCTATTATTAACACCATGGACCACGAATCAGCTGGGCAAGCCTGTTTGTTGGAACAAAATTCTGTTAAAGCACAAACCAGAAATTTGATCCAAACAGTGGCATCTCACAATGTCAGAACTGCAGCCCTTCTTTGGAAGTACCAAAATTACAACGTACCCTGCAAATTGCTATTCTGATCACTGACTAGGGGAGTCAGAAGCCCCTAGCTATCTGACAGTGATTAAGCTTCACACATATTTGATTCACAGTTCGCATGTTTAACACTTTACATGGCATCTAACACAAAGCACACCAAAAATATCTCCAGATTTCTGTTTCTTAAACTATGAAATAAAAATAGAAGGTCTCAGGAACACAAGGCCTTGGAGCCTCAGCTTTATGAGCACTAGTTTGATGAAAAGTAACAGTTTGATCAAATTTCTGCTAGCATCTACATTTGTCCTGTACACAGCCTAGATAGAAAGATCAAAGATAACCAGATTAAAAGATCAGTTTACAACACAAGAGCAAAGCATGAGAGAAATAAGTCTGGAAACAGAAAAGCTAAAATAATTTCATCACACTGTCAATCAGGTTAGTCTGGTTTGCTGAAGGTATAAGGTGAAAACAGGAAGAAAACAGAGAAAAACCTATTGCTGTGAAATATGAAGTACAGCTCTATTCTAGGCAACTACTGACTAAACTAGTAAAAAGGAAATCATGAAGTATCAACAGTTGAATAATTTAGCATCTGTCATTTCTGAAAGAATGTAACAAAGCAGCATCAGTCACGTGAGCTACGTGCACTGAATATTGCACAGGCTCTCAAAGCTGTCACAAACATCAGAGACTATACAGCAGGACAGGGGTCACTAATGCACAGAAACTGTTACAAATACGTAACATAATTAGATTATGAAATGTATCACTGGGTATAACTACCCAGTTATAGATGCAAAAGATGCAAAAATTCTTCATCTTTATAAAAAAGCAGAACAGTTATATTCTCATATGGCAATTATGACACTAATCTCAGTTCTACTAGCCATCAAAAGAAATCTTGGAATCATGATCAAGTTTACAAGTAAGGATGCTGGAACAAAGAGAAAAAACAATCCCGTGAAAAGAACAGGGTCAGCTGACAAGAGTGAAGATGGGCACTGAATTTCCACTGCCACCACCACTAGCCAACACCCTAGCAGTAGGGTCACTCACTCGCTCAATGCTAACTAATATTACGGTATTAGCAGAAAGGCTGCATCGCAGCTTGAATGCAAAGACCAGCTTCCTCCCATCCCTACCCCCCAAAAAAACATCACAATCCCCAGGTAATTGCTATTTTGATGAGATTCACACTTTTCATCTTTCCTGTAACAATACTGAACATTCAGAGCTGAAATTAGAACTCACATAGTCTGTTTCTAAGGAGAACGTCCTCAACCACTGCTATTAGTAGATACGCTTCTGTTATCTTGTATTAATAGGTACATCAAGAAACAAAAGAAACTGACCCTCAAAAAGGGAGCCAAATGTTTTAGGCAGACAAGAGGGAGAACTGCTCACACCGCTCAGCCCATCTTGTTAGGTCATTGCTCCAATCAACACTCTCATTTGCTATTGTGAAGTAGAAAAACTGCAGAAGCAGAATTATCTGATTGAATGAAGTTTGCTCTCAGCTTGCCCAGGTCAGCACAGCAGTCCTGACACCAGTCACTATTCTAAATTCTATGTCACTGTATTCCATAAAGTCTCTATTTTAAATAGTAGTATTCTTTTACAATGTATTCATAAATATTTCATAGAACCAAGAGCTCCCTTTCTTCAAAGAAATTACACACCATTCCAGAGCATATTGTCCCAACATTTTAACTTATTTTGGAAAACTGGAGCTATAAGAACTGTATCCTCTTGCTAAAGGAAGCCAAAGTAACACTTCTGTAAGAGAAGCTGCAACAAAAACAAAGCCAGTCACAGTTCACATGCTAGTTATGTAACAGAAGGGCCAAGGTAACAAATCATCCTTAAACATCCAAATTATTGCAGCAATCAAGGTTGAGAACAGATGAATTAGCATACAGATCTGTGACTCAGAGCATGAGCACATATAAACAAAACCAAAGCCACCCATAAAACCTTAGTTCTGACACTTAATTCTGCATACAAGAGCTGAAAACCTAGAGGAATACTTTTAATACAGTATGACAAACACCTGAAGAGACATGAACTAAACAGACATTCATTCAAAGACTTAAAGTAAGACAAGTTGTTGACCTACTTGCAGAGTATCATCAACCATAGTCAGAATGTACTGAACTGTCTGTTCCTTGGAGATATGAGTCATCAAGTTTATAAATGTTTTAGCACACTAGAAAATAAAAGATATTAAAATTAACAATTGTTTTCATTCCTTTGATAAGAAACAGGATCTCATTAACTCATAGTTAAGTCTTAAAGAAGCATTAAGCATCCTAATGTCTTATTCAACTTAAATAAGAGATGAATATGTCTGGCATTACGTTATAGAGAAAGTTTTCTGCAGCACTGACTACCTTTGAAAAAAATATTTTCTGGCTTTCAGAGACGATAAATACTCCCTAGAAGAAGAAATCAGCAGTTTTGCACTGCGCTTTGCTGAAAGGATGCTCAGAAAAAAAAAAAAAAAAAAAAATCTCCATGAGTACTCTTAAATGGCACTGAGGATAAGAATAATTAAATTGGAGAAAAAAAGAGAAGGGAAAAAAAAAAGGGGGGGGGGGGGGCACTTAGCCATTCAGCTCCTATATCTACCAGACATTTTGGTTCATATTGAAACCATTAAACCATTTTCTGCCTCCTGAAAAACTATTATTATTTCAGCAAGACAATAATAAACTGAAATAGTCATTAACACTACTTTTTATACTTCCTCCTTCCACAGATTCAACTAAAGGTGAAAGAGAAATTTAACTAAGAACTGTAATTAGATAGTAGCATGCAAAGTTCATCATACAAGTCTGTCACTATGCATATTACAGTCCATTATATGCCAATCAGATAACACAAGTCAAAAAGCACAGCCTACAAACTAAAGTAGAAAGAAATGGGAAGTTCTGTGGATTTTAAGTGCATCTCCCACATTCACCTCCATAGCTCTCCATCTCAAATGGGACAGGATACTGTTGCTAGAACCTCACCCTTCAACGTTGAGGTTGTACTGCTTAGAGTATCATTAAAGTGCCTTTGGGTGTCTTGCTGGGACTCCACAGGCTAAACAGCATTGCTCACCTTTACTAATCCTGTCATCCCTGTCCAGTACAGGTGTCTTGCATCTAGTTTCCATAATGACGCTAGACTGCATTAAGATAACTAAATCCACTCTATCAAGTGGGAGGCACTGATAGAATTTGATTATAATTGTTTATTTTGCTGAATGGAAATATCACTGGCAGTAGCTCTCTACAGGAACTACAGGAAAGATAGTTCAAAACTAACTGACTGAAGTATGGATATGTACAAAAGTTAACTGGGATGGGACTTAAACTAGTATGTCCCACAACAGATTCCTTCAGTCAGATGATCTTTAATAACTTAGTAATAATTCAATAGGTTTTTAAAATAACAGTCAATCTACATGTAACAAACTGAATCATAATATAAAGTTGAACACCAAAAAAGCTGAGTGTTGGAATATAGCTAGCATGAATTTCCCTCCATTCTCCTCCTCTAAAAAGAGATTATTAGAAGAAAAGTTACTTGATTGCCTTCTGTTTGCAACAGCTCCCGTTTTTCTTCTGGATTTCTTTTCTGCTCAAATCTTTGAATAAATTCACAGTCTTCACTAGAAATCATCTGCCCTCTGGAAAAAGAAAAAAAAGATTATTCAATCATAAGCAAGATATACACATAGTAAGTTATTTGACCTTATTTTCTTCAGTTTGGCATCTCAGTATTACCACTTTACGTCCCACAGTAGAATATAAAACTTCCTCTCTTACAAGAATCTTGTATACAAAGAAATTGAAATTCTAAAGTCCGAACAATCCCTTTCCTATACTCAACAGCATCTTCCAAACCATTCTTTGATTTCCAGTGGCCGAAATTAATGGTCTGTGAAAATAGCTGAAAAAACTGAACACAGGCAACTAGCATATTTGTGCCAAAGTTATAATCCATGACATGAATAATAGTCTAATCCAACCTGAAATAACTGCTTAAAATGAAGTGTTAAAGTCTGTTACAAATACCTAAGAGAATTTTAGAGAGTATGAAGGACCTAGTTCCCAATATATTTTTAGCTTTTGCAGGTTAACACAGTTATACTTTTCCTTATAGTTTAAAAGTTGCAAGCTTATCCAAACACATAGCGACAGAGGTCAAGATAAGTGCCTAGCACTGCACTCTAAGAGAGCACATCTTCCTAGTTGATTCGTTAAACAAAAAATATGAAGGCAGTTACAGACATCAATTCTATTGCAGAAAACTGCTGGCTAAATTGAAGAGTTAGCAGACTTGTTATTTGAGGTGCTGGTAAGTCTTCACTGTAACAAAAACAAGTCAAGATAGTACAAATATGATGTTTAAATATGAAAACTGATTTACAAATGAGTAGGCAAAATCCAAGATTTTAATAGGCTACTAGCATTGCTAGTGGTGCTCCAGAAAATAAGAAAATTAATGATTATATGCATAATTAAGTCACAGAAGCATTGTACAGTACTCCACTTCATTATTTCCAAGGTTTATCTCCACTGACATTTCCAGTGAATCAGATGCCTCCTCCACTTTTCAAAGCTATGTCACATGAACTCCTTCAAGTCAGTTTTCCAAGTTCCAAGGTAATTTTCAGATGTTCCATGACTAAAGATAGACCACACCAAGATCTTGTAGAGTTGCAGAAACCACAATTTTAAGCTTTAAGAAAGCCTCAACACAAGCCACATTTGTTTATATCCAGGATATTAGAAGAGGTCCTTGGCCAATAGCCATGGAAAAAGCTTGCAAGATCCTTGCTTTCATCCACCATTGGAACTGGGGGAGAGGCAGTACCGAGACTGGCACTGCCATGAGCAGATGAGAAGATTGGGGTTATTTGTTGCTTTATAAGCACCATTCAAAAGGACACTTTCCAAAAGTGCCTTTAAGTGTAGACATAAAACATGATTCAGAAACTTGTGATTCCTCTTATTATGCATTTCCTCCCATAACTACCGTTCCTGTTTTGTTTGAATGATTTAGCAGAAGTCATTCCTGACTTTCCTGCATTTGAACTCATCTGCAGCAAATAAGAAACTCATTATTAGAGCTGCCTATCACCATGTCAAAGCATTAATTCTTTTTCATCTAAGTATCTACAATACTTTACATGTACCTAAAAGATACCTAACCAATCCAGCTGCCTAACAGCTTTTACATTCATCCCATATTCATTCACAAGAGATGTTATCTACAAGATCTGATCAACCAAAGCCACATGCCACAAGTTAGGAGATGTCTACCTTCCTATGGGAAGGCTTGCTTTTGATTTGGAGCTATTTAAACTGCCTTAGGAGGCTGCTTCCCACCCCTTATCTTTTCCCTTCTCATTTCCCCCACCTCCATGAATCTAAAACAGAGAATACTTTAAAAATTAGAATACACAAACACATACAAAGCAACCAAAGTTTGGGAAGTACAAATTAGTCACCATGCATATCACCTGATTAAACAAGTATTGCCCAATGGAGCATATGAAGTGTAGGAGTCTACAGTGCAGCAAGACACAAACTAAATACTAAAGAGTTCACTTTTCCAAAGATCTCATTTACCACCTTTAGGGTCTTTTTATAAAGCAAAACTAAGCTTCAAGTGAAATGTGTGCTCAACAAGTTCGTTCATTCTGGCACTCCAAGGAAAATGCTGAAAGCAACTTCACATCACACAACAGTGACATATCATATTTTCAACTAGCAATAGAAATCCACACCTCAAAACTTTTAGAAACTTCAGGATAAAAAGGCAGAAAAGTCTGTACAGGAGAATTAAAGAACATAACAATATTGAGCTTCCAAAAAATAGCTCAAATTCCCTCATCATCTTCCACTGCTTCAAGGCTTGTTAGGTTTCTTCTCCCTCAGACACAAACCATAGCTAGAATTCGAACTGGAGTAAACATAGTTTTAAAGTATCAAGATTTCCCCAGCTGTCATAGCCTACCTTTGAAGAGAGCAATGAACACAGCAGGAAACATAGATAATATGTACTGTAATCACACCTGAATATTTCACTTTTCTGTGCCAACTGCATGCACAAAAAAACATGACAAGTCAAGAGCTGGGAGTTGGCATAGTTTGACATTTAGTTTATAGTAATAACCTTCAGAGGCTGAATAAGCAGTGTTAATCTTTAGCTTGCACAGACTCTGAGAAAGAAGCGCTGCTACTAGGGCCTGACCAGTTCTTAGGCCATTTTACTTTGGCACTGAGGAGCAGGCATAGCAAAAAGTAACAATTTTTTTTTTTTTAATTTCTTTCACTCAAACCACATAAATACTATCTAGTTTAAAGAAAATAAGTTTTATCATGTCTAACTTGGTGAGTTAACTTCAGCAAAACAGCTCTTTTCAGGTAGGATTTTTTTTTTTTTAAAGCCACCAAGCTTCCTACAGTTCTACTCTATAGAAGTTGATAATCCACTCTGACCTGCCTCTAACAGGTACATCGAAACAAATGTCCCTCTAGTATGATGTGCTTCATTTCAAAAACCATCAGCCAATATAGCTGGCTACATCTGCACTAGCTGACTCTTTCACATATTCCATTAGGGCATTTGCCTCAAAGATGCTATCATATCTAAACTCAGTTTAGAGAGACACATTCAAAAAAAAATACACTAATTTTATGTTTTCTCTTTAGAAGCATGCAAATTCTGCTGGTATTTGTCAGCAATAACTTACAAGCAAACCCCATTGCCAGGGAAACTCAGTTTTCCTTACAATGCTTGACAGTCTCCTGGCACCACTTCTGTTCCAACTTTGGAGCTGCCTTAACCAAACAGCCAAGCTGTTACCAGTAAATACAAACAGAGATTACAGTTATTTCAGAGCAATAATAAACAGGACCAACTGTCATTGACATCCTGAGGGCACCAAGCATTGACCAGCCTCACAACAAATTCAGATACCAGCTAGATACAAGTTAGCCAGATTTGAAGGGCTACTATAGTGCGTCTCCCTATCAAAGGAAGAAAATAATTACTGGATTGTTTTTTTCATAGGCTCCAGAGGAAAGAGTCATACTTGGCATCTGCTTTGCAGTCAAAAAAATGTCATATTGAAAGCTGCTGACAGATAATTAAGATAGATCCGCCAGTCTTTATCCAACACTAGAAGTGTCAGTGAAGCTAAAACAAAAATAGTAGTCCACAAAAAGCATTGTCAGGCAATGAATTCCACATATATATTCAAAGTAAAACTCAGACAGACACAACAAGCCCTGCATGAACAAAAGTTCAACCTTACAAACCCTTTAGTCTGAACCACTAGAGATGCCCTGAAAAGGACTAACCCATGCTCAACAGATTGCTCAAGATAATTGTGGGAATAGAGCCATTCAGTATCAATCTCAAATTAGCTCTGCTAATGGCCAGTGTTCCAGGAATAGGAGCTCAGACTCCTCCAAAACATTCTTCCTACTAGGTAGATAACATTGCACACAAAAACTGTGAAGCCATTTGGGCAGTTTGACAAGTGTATGACAGCTGTCCCTGCAAAACGAGGGCACCACCACTGCTCTTTTACCTCCCTGTAACATTGTACTGTGAAGTGAACCAGGAACTGATCTGTGAACCAGGAACTGAAAAATAACCTAGACAAAGTAATTTTCCACAGCAGATTAGCTCTTTAATCCAGTTAACTATGTAGATACACAACTAAAAGGAGATAAGTGATACAGATGGATGAGTGAAATAGGCAAGACTAGACTATCTATAGCACAGGTAGGCAGTTATTAATAAGCATCTCTGTTACTATTTATCAGCTTGCCTATGTTTTTTTTTTTTTTTTTTTTTTTTAAACAAGAAGGCTATTCACATAGCCTTTAAGGATATGGCTTAAAAAGGCTATGCAGGCTATGCACATATTCTTACATTAAAACACACATACATACATGTATATATCTATACACACACATATATACCACATAGCAACCTGAAAGTGTCTTTTGAAGGGTCATGATACTGGTAACAGCAAAGTACCAGCAGCATGGTTTGTACCTTCAGTTATGAAGCAACTAAGAGGGGAGCAGTTTGCTGTCATGTATGAACCCTCAAGGGATGAAATTTATTCACACCTCGCCACCATTCCTCACAGGTAGGTACTTTTCAGGAGGAACAAAAGGACTCAAGAATCTTCCATTTCAGAGTAACAGCAGAAAATACTAGTAAAAGTCTGTTTCTTTACCCTCTTTCCACCTCATTCACAAACCTATTTCCCAGCTGATCACTATATCCTCTTTGAATTACACTGCTCTCTCTACTCCCAAAGCTACTACGTATTTTCATAAATAAATTCTTATTTTCTCTGAAACAGCAGCACAGATCTCACCAAACTGAAGTGTTTGCTTCAGCCGACTCCCAGATCTATGCGTTTCAACTGCAACCCAGCATTATTCTTCCTTTAACAATAACTGTAATATTACACCTTATTTTGCAAGGCCAGACAAAGTCCAGCTTTGCTAGTACAATCTGTATCCATGCAAAAGCCTATCTCTGGCAGGAAAAAGATATATATATATACACACCAGCATTTAACACATCTCCTACTGCAGAGAGGAATTAATTTAACTCTAATCGGACTTACACAATAAAGTTATATTTTTGGGGTAGTGTTTAAACGATAAGGAGAAAAGAGTTTTACTACGCATTTTTACAAGCTTATATTATTTGTTATTGCACAGTGCTCAATTTATAATAGCAAAGCTCCTTCTCTTGCAGTAAGCCTGAAGAAATTTTTCCCCAACTGTTTCCATTTATGGTGAACTTTTTTCCAATTACTTTCATGGCACCCTAACCTAATGTTACTCATTGTAATTTAGTTTTCTAGTGTAACCCAAAACATTATAATACTTTAAAAGAAAAGAGTAGGAAGAGAGTCCCTTCCCCTCCCACCTCAACGCTCACCACAACCCAGTTAATGTCAGTGATTTCTGGTAGGTGATTTTACTTACTGAAGATATGACTGCCAGTTCACTTTATTTCCCCGAACTTCAGCAGCTTTGGCAGCTATTATGTTTGTTGGGACAGCAGCATCTACAGCACCTCGGATATCCATTTTAACTGCTATTTAAAATGCACCTAGAAACACAACAAAGCAGGCTGAGAACCACTACTAAAGAATACCCACCTGACATTTCTTTCTCAGGAAAAAAAAATAATTTTAAACATTCTCTTCAGAAAATCCTTAAACAGTCCCAGCTTTTCCTAAAATTGTAGTTAGTATTTAGTGAAAAAAACACACTTTTTTTAAATGTGACTTCCCTGAAACAAACAAAACCTAGCAATATCTACACACTAAACCTTAACTAACCACTTCCCAAAATAAGAAGTACACTAGAACTCAACAATTTTTATAGTCTCAATTAAACAATTATCTGAGGTTACTTGATTAAAATCTCCTTACTCTTTTGCAGTTCCCAAGGCAGTCTACAAAATAAATAAATAATAAATAAATAATAAAAGTTTTTTTTCCTTTCCAAGCAGGAATAAAAACGAGCGTGCCAAGCAAACACCTCCTCCACACTTTGGTGGCAATATAGCCATTTATCTAAGATTTTTTTTCTAAAAGTACATGAACTATGACTTTAAAAATCTACAGTTTGCATTAATTAAGAACTAAGTTATCTTTATTAGGAGAAAAAAAAAATATCCATTACCATGAACAGACTGCACAACAACACTGAACCCCGTATGCTGCTTACGCGGACATACCCCAGAGCGTCTCCAGTGACCTTCACCACTTCTGCTTTCCCCTTCCTTTATGGCTCAGCCCCGCCCGCCTTTGCTGCCAAAACACGGAGGCTGCTGGCGGCGGCCGGGGATCCGGCTGGAGCAGCCCCGCTCCCGCCCCGGGCCGGGCCAGCCGGGCCGCGCTTGCCTGCGGAGGAAGGTAAGGACGGCCAAGCTCGCCCTTGCGCGGCCCCGCGGCTTTCACCGCGGCCAAGAGCGACTCCAGGCCGGGGAGCCGCCCGCAGCAAGGGGGGCGCAGGACCAACCCTGCCCTCCCCGCGCTGAAGCGACCGTTAACAACCGTTAGCGACCGTTAACAACCGTCCTGCCCCTGCCAGCGAGCGCCGCGCCCACGTGACACCACCCGCCACGTGACGCCGCGCACCTGACCGCGACGGCGGCCTCGGAGGTCCAATACCCTCAGAGCGCCGCCTGTTCCCCCGCCCGGCGCGGGC
>JAWLRI010000838.1:1372400-1388710 GCA_034781795.1 Crypturellus tataupa | reverse complement strand
ACAGGAGTGTAAGCTCCGTGTTGAAAAAATGTGTATAAACACATTTTAAAAGGTAAATATACTGTTTTTTTTTTTTAAACTATCGATACGTTTTTAAATATATGTGTGGTTTTATAAAGAAACATAATTCTGTACCGAGGGCCCATGCAGACGCATATGTGTGCTGTTTGTTAATGAAAAGCACCTCAGTTTCCACTGCGGTTATTGGAGGGGCTGGGAAAGCCTCTGGGCCTTCCCGGCACTAAGACCTGGTGGGCGTCTCAGCGGGATGTGCGCCCTGTACCCCCTGTTTGGTCCTTCCTCCCTGCATGTCTCACAGGTAGAAATGCCCTGCACAGCTTTTTCTGTTTTTAAAAGATGTCTGGTGTATCTTGGGGTTCATCTTCACAAGTAAAAGAAGAAAGTCCTCAGACTGAAAGCCCCAGTTTTTCAGAAACTTGAGCTTCCACATTTACTAGAAAAAAATCACTCTAGCTGATGGGCAAAGTTTTTTGAGCCACACTGTGAAGAAGTAGGTAGACATTGCTAAGCACTCTGTAATCAGAAATGATCCTGAAAAGTGGTTCTGCCATCAAGGGGCGAGGGCACAGAAAAGAAAAATAGGTCACGGTGAGATTTGTGAGCGAGCAGACTGAGAAAGCCAATTTACAGCTTAGAGATGTCTGCAGTTAACTTCTCGTTTTGTTAGGGCTTCTGTGTATTTCGTACTTAGGGGCGTACTAAGATGCGCTGTTAGCTGTCCATAAACAGAGACAGCTCTTCAATACTATGTGCTGATTAAAGCTAGTTATACTTTTTCCATAAAAATCTTGTTTTCTTTTAAAATTGATCTTGCTTCAAGAAAAATCTTTATTTCTTGATAACGTGATCTTGACTTAAATACCATGTACAGCGCAAGCAAGAACGCTGGTAATCTATTTTTTTTTTCTAGTCTAACAGATTAAAGCTCTCTAGGCAGTCTGCACATTGTGTCAACTTGTATGTAACACTCACCCGCTAATGCGATTCTGTGGTTTAACCAACATATGATACTTTGAAGTTTAATCTCACACGTCTATATTCTTGAATGTTGCTGACATATATTAATAAGAAAAGCTTTTGCAATTATCAATATCCTGTGTACAGGACTCCACACAGTATCAATAGAAATCTGTTACTTACTCCCCTCTTTGTTTACACCAGACTTTTTTTTTTTTGCCCTTTTACACTATGTGCAAGAGTCCACTCAATCTGGCTAAAAGAGGAAAGTTTGCTATTTGTAGTCAAAATTCTGATCACTACTGCAACATTGTCTCTTTATTAAAAAAAAAAAAAAAAAATGTATGCTTTGCCATACTGACTGTGGCATAAAAATGGCAGATTGTAGCTTTACCATTCATTTCACAGACTTTTGAGATACTACAGTAAAAAAATATTTTAACTATAGCTTTTCTGTAACTTTTTTAGTAAGGCATAATGACTGAAACTAGGCATCAAGCGAATTAGTCGGAGGAGGAATGCAAAGACAGGAGAAATAATTGTAATTAATTGCATTCTTTTTAACGGGATTTTTAGAGGGTATTTAAAGGAACTACCAAATGTTAAATGTGATATCTATACAAGGCATATAAAGAGAATCAAATTATTGGAAACAATACACCATAGAAAAGAATACAAACAATATAGTCCGCTATAATGCACCACATGAAGAAATAAATCCAAAACTAGCAAAAGCTCACCACAGCTTTGTAAAGTTATGTCTCACAACTCTCTAAGTTAATTATTTGAAGCAGGAAATATACATGTAAACAAGGTAGGCTGTATCAGCCACATACAGCAAGGTGTATCTGGATACACCTGAGCAAGGTGTTTCAAGAGGGAGGGACTCTTGAAAAATAGCCTCTGCTGTGTTAAAAGGAAAGATCACACACAAATTCTCATTTAGCTAATCTTGGCCACGTCAATGCTTGTCCATTAACTCCTGGCAGAACAGCTTCATTTGATGTTGCTATATTTAAATGAATTTATTGCTATATAAAACATAAAGAACAAATGAAATGCATATCAGCATGGAGGCATAACAGTCACAAATTTCTTGGATGACAAAGAATAAAAATGAGAAATAATTTAATACCAGAAAAAAACAGGTTTGCAAATGAGTCATACAGTAAGGCTACAGACAGCTGGATTAAGAGAGCATTTTCCTGTTCTTTCCTTCTTGCAATAAAAACAATCTTCTAATACAAATCTTGTAATACAAATCTTGTAATAAAACCAATCATTGTCTCATATATTCTGCAAGTTACAGAAGTCCTTTGCACATCTGCCATTCAAGGCATTTCAGCATTCTATATATCCCCTGGCTGTCTCTAGTTGTTAACATGTATCAAATAAATGACTTGGAAAGTGTATCCAAATAGAACATTTGTAGAAGGTCAGGAAAGGTGGATACAACTTCTCCAATTCACAAAATATCTTGACAAATAGAAAAATCAAATATGGCAATGATTTGATCTATTTGTCTACTACAAGGAACTCTGGAGAAGTACAAAAAACACTTTGTTCATGTTTTGTAAAATCTTACCTTAGGCCTTTGTGAGTTGTATAGAGGTTTTTTTCCTGGCAGAGGTCAGTTTAGAAAATTTAAAAGGAGGATGTTATCAAAGTGGTACCCACACACTAGACAAGCACAGAGTAGTCTCACCTGTAAGAACTGCTGTTCCTAAAGCACACACCTCAATGCACCTTAAGGTGATTCACCCAGGGCTCTAGATCAGATCTGAGTGTTTCTGCTTTCCCAACACTTAAAGCCCATCATCTCTGAGCAATGTGGAGAGGAGCAGGAAGGAGCAACATAAGCATCACAGGACGAGGGGTGGAGGAAAGCCCTACAAGGGTGCTTCTTCCATGGGTGCTGTCACTATGAAGTACGCATGGATACATCGCAACAGTAGGGCCTTTCTTCCCTCAGAGATCCAAGTGCCAAATGCCCTTGGTCAGCAGGGCCTAAATTAGGCCTGTTTTGTTTGTTGGTTTGTTTAGTTCCCAAACCTGCTATTTATATTATGTAGCAGGAGACAGGCAACAACAGAGAAGAAGAAGTAACTAAAATTCAGGTCTCCCTGTGAGTTGGAAAAAAAAGGAGTGTTAAAGGGAATCCAACTGGGATGAGACATGAAGACATTTTAAGCATCAGCGGTTATGTCTGTACAGGTCTAATGTAAAGTAGGAGAATCTTCATTTGCCTGATAAATCGAGATACAGAAAAACAAAGAAACTTGCTAAAGATCATTCTAATGGGGAGTGCCTGGCTAAAGGATCTCATAAAGCTGATACAACACAATTGTTTAATATCAGGCAGTCTTCTGATTGCCTTACAACCTCTTTGAAATTAAATTTTCATGCTCAGTTTAGGAGCCATACATGTGTCATCTTCAATAGGAACTGTCTTGTCAACAGAAAAATAAATTAACATTTCATTTTAATGAATACATCTTCATTTTTTTCTCCCAGTAGAACTGAGCAATCCTATATTGTATATTGTCCAAAATAAAATAAAATAAATAAAATAAAATACTTTGCAGAAACAGCAGTGTAAAAGCCCTCCAAACCCTAGCTGTACTGGTAGCCTTGATACAGCTGAAGTTAAAATAGTGTATTATATTATGGAGCAGATTCTCTGTCTCTCTGTCCCTCTCTGTTTCTGTGTGTATGAGTCTCGCACACAGTATTAAAAGCTGAAGGATCTCTCAATCTCCAGCCCCTTTGCAGCCTACAGTATCTCTTCTGATCCCACCATCAGGCTGCGCTGCTCTATGCAGACAACATTGGGCTGAACGAGGCACTTGAACATATAGAAAGAGCTAGTTCTTCTGGAATCTACTGCTGCAGCACAAGGTGAAATATCCCCCTAAGGATAAAAGAACAAAGCGATAGATCCTCTATCCTCATCCTCTCTTTACAAAAAAAAAAAAAAAAAAAAAAAAAAAAAAAAAAAAAAAAAAAAAAAAAAAAAAGAAGAAGAAGAAGACTGCATCACAGCACCAGCTTCTTGGAGGTAAAGGGAAAAGCTGAGCTACACAGTGCAGCTGCATCAGTAAGTCTGGTCAGAGGATGAAAAAAAGGTTGTTACTTAAATCTCAGGGGTAATTGTGCCACAGCCAGTCTACCTAATGGTGATTTTAGTGCAGTACAGCTTGTTAGGCCAAATGCTGGGGGAAAAAATGTTTTTTCCTTTCCTCCATTTTTTTTTCTTGGCACTTCCTAGATTTCTCTAAACAAGAAAGAAATATATCCAAAGCACTACTTCTCACAAGACAGTCTGTAACTGCAGTTGACATTATACATACTTTGTAGCTACATTTCTGAATTGCCAAAGTTTTTGACTCCTGTCAGGAAAAAAGGAAAAAAAAAAAAAAAAAAAAAAAAAAAAGTTGATTTAGGCATATTTTTCAACTTGAAATAGCTGGAAACTTTCAAAATAGCTAGAATACCCTCCGACACTTTCAAAACAGAAACACTCCTGGTTGCCAGCTTATAGTAACTTCTCACATGGAAGTTTCAACTAATTCTAGAGAAAATAGTTATCTAAGCCATAAAATTCTTAGAATTGGAAATGTTCATGAATACAAAGAAAGTTTGATTATTTTCAGGGCACACTAACATATTTATGATTTTGAATTTCTGCCATCTCCAGGACAAGAGTTTCTAAAAGGCTTCTGAATGCCTTCCCCCAAAATGAATGCGCTTGTTCACTTAGCTTTCATTACAACACAACTACTAGTGACCAGAATTGTAAACAATGTTTAAATATATTTTTTCATTAAAAGTTCTCAAATGTTCAATTTGCCTTCCTTTTGTGTCTGTATGTGTGTGTGTTCCCTCCATATTTCAAGACACAGAAAAAATAAATGGTGAGTGAATGTTGACAAATAGAAGGCAGACACTTGGCAGTAAGAGAAATAATCTATTAATATCCTACCTGGAGTCTTAGTCTTTATATTTAGTTTGCCTCTGTCTGCAGACATAGCTGCTGCTGCTAGTGGGTATTTTCATTGAGGCTGGCTGGATTACGACGAGACCATCTGTTCAGTTGGTTAGGAAAAATGAGATTCACAGACCTGATACACTGACCTGAGACAGGCATCTCGTTCGGTTCTGCCTGCAGAGCGCAGCTACAGGGTGAACTGCTTCATGCTTCAGGTTGGAAAGGGACCCCAGTAGCTGTGAGATGCTAAGACATACCCCATGGTTGTTACAGCCCACGTCTCCAACACGTGTTCAGCCACTGTAATCTTTTCTTCCTCCTTCTGAATTTATTAAAACCTGTGGAGCAGTAAGGCTAATCTCCCGGCTGGCCCGGTGCGCGGGGGATGAGGCACTGCAGATATCCAAGGGCAGATAATCCGTTTGCCTCCAGACAAGCAAACGGGCTGCAGGCTGCGGGAGGCCCTCACACTTGCCCATCAGCGTAAGGACAAGCCACCTCTATGCTGTTGTCATTCAGCCCAATGTCTGGCATCTGGTTTTGTTTCATCGTTAAATAGAACCGGTGCTTCTCCAGGAAAGGTCACTGTGTGCCTGGATTCAGGAAGAGCCCTTCTACTTGATCCATGTGGAGGCAATTCGTGCTCTATTTTGGGACACACCGCTACCATGCGGACAATTGCCAAGCAAAGGAGACGCTACAAAAAGAAAATGAGGAGGACACTAAAGCGACACAGCAGCTTTTCAAGGTAAGACAAAATCAAGGGCTATCGCAAGTCCTGAAAGAGGGAGGAGAGGGCATGTCTGGAAAAAAAAGGAAAAAAAAAAGCAGAGGTAGATGTGATATATAATAGCCAAGGACTTTGTCACCAAGGTATTTCTATTCACGTAGTTTTGTGTTATTCCTGGGCCTCGTCCCCTGCACTCTGCTCCTCAGCACGTTGCAACCACAGTGCCAAAGAGACTGGTGATCTTCCTTCCCGCTGAGTGTCTACTTTCAAACAACAAATTAAACACGTCCATTTAACTCATAAAAATCATTTATACTTTGTGTGATTTCATAATATGTGGTAAAAGGGAGAACACATGATGCTTCTTGGTGTTTAGAGCTCAAAAGATTTTTACTGGTGCAAAGAACAACAAAAGAAGATACACCGAAGAAACCAAACACAGTTTAATACTAAAATCTGCCAGGGTGTTATGTTAAATCCTGTCTAGTGAGACTGCAGAGCTGAACCACTTTCCTTAAATAAAAACTATCATCTATTCTCTAGTTTTTGCCGTAAGCCTGGAAGCTGTCTGAGGGGTGAACCAACATTATTAATGGTGAAAAGCATGTTCTTGAGCAGGAAATGGAGCACGAGTGACAGCCTTGAGCCTGGCAGAATCATTTATCTCTGCAGATAAATCCCACAGAGCAGAGAAATAGTGTGTCATGTCTGGTAGGTCCCTGGTTCACTTCCATGCACCGTGTTCTTAGAGACTTGCCAACAAACTGGCATAAGTCAAGGCAAGAGACTTAAAGGTGCTGAAAGATTCATCTGGATGAATAACAGGATAACTAAATGAAAAATGGTGGGAGCATGAGCTGTGAAGAACTCGGGATGTTGGTTTCAGAAGCTGTGGATACCAAGGGTTAAATTCAGGAACCATTATACCTGGGACAAAACTCCCTTGGCCTTCACAAGGGCCAAGAAGTCACCAGGCTTGCTGTGTTGAGGGGACAGACAAATGGGGATAACGACACGAACTGTTGAAAAGGAAGTATTAGGTTGATTATCAGATAGTGGCAAAGCAAAAGTGGTGGGCGTCATTTAGGATTTTTGATGAGTGTATTTCTATGTGTAATTCAAATGCAATGACCTCTAGAGAACAGATTAAGGAGTTGGGATGGAGACCCTATTCTTACTTTAACTTGTACAGCTGTAAAACAGAAATAGATCATGTCAACAAAAGAGGATACACCACAGAAACCAAACACAGTCTGGTACTAAAATCCATTAGGGTGCTACATTAAATCTTCTCATTTTCACCCATGCTTAGTATTAACATTAACTAATAACTTACCTGTCTTGAAACGTGTATGGCCCTGAGACGGGTGTATAAAAATAAATTGCAAACTATATGTAATTTAGGAAAGAAATATTTTTTATTTTTACTGACAGGAAATTAAGACACAGGATATCCCAGGTCTTTGGAAATTAACTTAATTAACTTAAATTTAGACTTACAAATTTGTTGACTGACAGGGACCTTGATCAGAAGGATTTTACCGCCCTCATTAATTCCCATGTTCTCTTCAGTTAGAGGTGCATTCTTAAACTTGATGCTTCTGAACATGAGCAGTGGCTGCTTCTCACATTAAGTTGCCTTCCAATTCAACATGCCAAATAGTAAAAGAAAAGAAATATTATTTATATTGGACTTATTATAGAAAATTGCACACCTTTTAACAGAACAGTTGAATTAGGTTTATTTCTTCTCGAACAGGCTTTCAAAGAGCAACTAAATTACAAGAAAAAAAATACAAGTGGTAGGCAAAGTTTAAAAGCCTTTTAAAAATCTATTCATGACATTTAAAAGAAGTCTGTTAGTTGTTTAATCTCCATTTGCGTTGCTTAAAAAGTCTTTCCTTCTGCATCTTATTCCATAAAAGTGTTAAAAAGCAAAGCAAATAAACTGCTTCTTACCAATCTCAGCACAAAAATACAAGGACTTATTAAATCCAGAACAAACATGGGCACATTCTCCTGTGCTCCTAAAATACTTTATGTCAGGTAAGCAAAATAACAGCCCCAGAAACATTGCACTGAGCAGAAAGATCATGAGAAGATGCAGATAGGTCACTTAATATTTTCCTAATGAACCCATTTGGCTAAAATTATGTTAACAGAACTCATTGCTGTCTTTTCTTCAGAAGAGAACGAGAATGAGAATGCTGTCTGTAGGAATGCCATTTTTATGCACCCAGGAGAGGCAGAGAGCAACTATTAAGCCTTCTTAAACACCAATCAGTAGCCTGAGGTCTTGTGAGCACCCAAGTGAGTCTTGGGTGTATTGGCATTGTCTTCCTGCCTCCAAATCCCACTTATCTGAGTTCTGTCTGGAGGACAGAGCAGAAACTGGAATGGCCACAAGAAAACTGTCTATGTGGAGAAGCAGCCCAAGGGAACGAACCACAACATCATTGCTTTCCCTTCATGTAGCAAATTTCAGCTCCACAGAAATCCTTTGTGAATTTGGGGATGTCAAACATTATTCCATCAATGGCATATCAGGTATGTGCAAATCACTCTTGACCAGGCATAGCTCATCTAAATTATTCAACATTTGCTGCGAATCATCACTTGTTTGGAGAAATAGAGTCCATTTACAAATGACTGCAGAAAGGTCAAAATTCTTAAAAGATGTTTGCAAAGGACCACATACCAACTGCATGGTTTGTAAAGCCCTGTAGCATCTTCACATGACAAGTGCAGTGTAAGTGCGGTCACTTACTAATTACTGGGACTGTTAACAGTCCCACTGAAGGTGGGTAATGTCATTATCTTTTTGTAAGAGCAGGACAAGTTCTAGTAATAGAAAATTTACTCACCCCCTTCAGTCAGTATAATCTCCCTCAAGCAGGTTTCCATTAAGTCTGTTTTTCAGACTTAGTCACAGTAGCATTTGTTTGTCTTTTAAAGCTTGTGGTTGTGTCACAGGAGCAAAACACACAGTAATTTATACTAGGAATACACTCTTGCTGTTCTTTTAAACAGGTGTTGTGCCTGGTTAAATAGGATGAAACATAGTCTCTAATGGTCACATTTTATCTGATTCTTATGTTTGAGGCATGCAAGGAACACAAACTGTATGACTGTAGACTGATCTCTTGGCAGCTAGTGCTCTGCCTCTTTGAAAACCAGTGTTCTTTTGAGCAGATTTATAATGAGCAAACATTTAATATATATTTGATGCTCAGTTTTATTCATGAGTAATATTTCTTTTTCAACTGGAACCGTATTTCTTGGTGAGAAATGGAAGAATTACAGGTATTGTCACCTGGACCAAATCACGAGTCTTACTGACAACCTCTTTGATGGTCCAATCTATCTTTAAGTAGAGAAAAGAGTGGCTATTTTTATAGAATAATTACAGATTAAATGAAGATAATGAGATAAAATAATGTGCAGTTGATTTTAAAGGCAGGCAAAGTAATCCCTAGGACAACCTAGAAGAAGCTGATAAACGTTATTTCTCCATAGCCTTCTGTGCTCCTAAATTTTTTCTTGATTGTGTATCCATTACAAGGATATATCTTGCCCTTAAAGTGCCTTTACTAGTTAAGAAATGGCTCCTCCTGCATATTTTAAAGGCTTTATCAGTCCCAACAGCTTCTGTGACCGGCAATGTCCCTTGGGACCTGCCAGCAGAAATAGAACATTAGAAATACCCAAATTCCAGCTATAAGAAAGGCGTCTCCTTTCATCTGTCAATCTCAGACTCACACTCTCTCAGGCCTTCCTGTCCTGTCCTGGCTGAGGACAGTGACCCTTTTACATCCGATAGCCCAGCACACACTCCTGTCACCCAAGTCATGGAAGGTCCAGGTTCAAAAACTTCTTCTTTAATGACTTGAAACCACACACACAAAGGGATAACCTAACTACTTGTTTCAGTATATCCTTGAGTAGGTCAGCAGGTGTCTCCTTTGGCTGAAATTATTCTGTGCTGTGTAATAATTTAATATCTCTTGGGTTACAGAGGCGATAGTGACTCTTCGCTCTGTGCTTAAAGTACTTCCCAAGCAGAGATGAGAGCTGTTGTCCATCTAAGAGCTACTTCCACTTTCCTTTCTATCAGATATTCGGTGAGACCCAGGCTGAAATCCATTGGAATGTATCACCCTTAAAGCTGGATTGGGAAGTTTTCCTCCTTCCCGTGGTCTGGTCAGCCAGGTCCATGCCAGGGGGAACACTTTGGAAAGCTGAGAGTGACAGAGCTTCACTGGCAACTGGCTGCACTGGCTTAGGTCACCAGTCCAGCAGATCAATGCATGCAAATTCACAGCAGTCTGGACCTGCATCTGCCATACTTTCAACAAATGCACTAGCGAGAGAGCCTCCAGACATCCGGATCTAGCAGCAAACGGGAGGCAGCGACTCCCACATGAAAGCAGATACTTTTCTGCAGTGCCAGATCAGGCCCATGGCTCCCTCGGAGGGATGTGTCCTAAGACCTGTTTCCTATGTTGGTCTCCTCGAGGTGTGATGGTGTTTGGAGGATTATGTATTTGGATATAAATCTGAGCCAGGGCTCTGTCCTTACACTGGAAGGGGGCAGCCTGAGTTCATGCTTCAGACCCATGGGCTTGGCTGGGAGCCAGCGTGGAGCCCTGCGTGTTGAGGACACCCTTCAGCAGACCTAGCCCCAAAGGACATGCTCAGGGAGACACCCAGGGCCACTAGCAAAGCTAAGAACAGTGTAAAAGGATCATACTCACGCTGCCCACTTGCTTACTGGCCTTATGAAGCCTTGCAGAGATCTTCCACATATTTGGTTTAGGAGTTTTCTTACCCCAAGTCCCATCTAAATGTACCTGGTACACTAATATGTGCCAGACAATTCAAACCACTAAGTTTAGTTCCTTTAAAAAGCAATAATATCCTCTGATCACTAGCATCATGCATGAAGGTAAGAACAGATGAATGTGGCTTATGTAGGACTGATTCTATCAAGAAAAAAAGACTTTTTACTGTGAAAGTGGTTGAACACTGGAACAGGTTGCCCAGAGAGGTTGTGGAGATCCTTGGAAATACTCAAGACCCATCAGAACAAGATCCTGAGCAAGTTCTTTAGGTGACCCTGCTTTGAGCATTATGTGGGACTAGATGATCTCCAGAGCTCCCTGCTCTGGGAGGCAGAGAGAGCTCATCGCAGTATGTTTCTAAAAAATGTTCCATAACTGCATGGCCAAAGAATAATTATGAGAATCATTCTTTTAAATTCGTAAGGGATTTTTAGTTCGCATCCAGAAACACTGGTCAGAGAAATGATACCTACGCTGTTCAAGGTTGTCCATGAACCAATAACAGATGCACAGACAACAAGCAGAGGGCATTCATGTGCAAAAGTTGCCAAAATAATAATGTATTAAACATTAATAGATGAATTACTTGCATATTAATGAAGTTCAATGAATCTAGTCCTCAGGGATAATTTGTATTAATTTGCAATCATGTGTTTTTCCGATTTAGTGATTTCTATATTTTAGCTTTGAAATAATCCTAAAACTTCCTTCTTAACTGTACACTTTTGAAAAGGAAAAATGCAGAATCTTGGGCTGATTAGGATATCACTATCGGAGGAGGAATTTAATGAGAAAATATTTTTTTTGTTGTTTTTTATCCTAATTGCAGAAAATTTTCAGCCAAAAAAACTAGCCTCATCTGAATTATTGCAGACTGTCTTTTCATTAATACAAGGAGACCTTTTATAAGTGAAATAAAGTGTCATTAATAAATGCCATAGTAAATTTCCCATTCAACCTAGATTCTAAATCAACTAATTTAAGATAGGGAAAATTCAGATAGAATTTATAAATATATGATATTAGGATGATATCTAGTATCAATCTATTAATATAAGATAGCCTTTCACAAGCAAGAACCAACAGTTTAGATAAGGGATACTGGGGAAAATAAGCAGCCCTTCCTTTCTGGAAAACCGTGGAAGCCTCTTCTCAAGCAGGCAGCTATTTTCAGCATCTGTGACACAAGAGGAGTTAACCTTCACCCGCATGGTATGTGGCTCATACCTAGACTGAAGAAGCTAAATGATTTCCAATAAAACACAAAAATAAAATGAGGTGCCTTTGTGCATCACCAGCCCCAGAGCGATAAGACATAACGTAGTTAGTGCTGCTCTGATCTATGTTTTTTCCTCCTAGAGGCTGACAGAGATCACCTGGGCACAATGTGTTCCCATCACACCCTGTTTTATTTCCAATACGCCTCGTGTCCACTGGCACAGAGTAAGAAATAAGAAAAAGCAAGAAATGTTCCATCTGATTTGCCAGGTCTTTCTGAGTGCCAAAGGAGTCCCAAAATGCCATAAGTCACATCTGGGTCTCAGATTTGGGCAAGGTCACCCTAAGCAGCAAATCCCTGCAGTGACAGGAGGATGATGTAGGGTAGAGTACCATGGAAGGCAGGTGCAGGTGAGACCTGGTAGTGCCATTGGATCCAATCTGTCTGGGTCAGTCATCCCCGAGGCCCCTGGCACAGGGATACCTCCTCTGCCCCTTAGAAATGTCAGTCGTGCAGATTCCCCAGTCTAGGCGGCTTGCCCCAGTGCTCCGCTGTCCTACTGTTGACAAGTGGTATTTAACCTAAATGCTTCCCACGAGCAGTGCAAAGAGGCAGGGGTTGTGAATCACATACACATCTTTTCATAGCAAAGTCTTTCCAGAACGAGTTCAGAGACACAAGAGAGAGAGAAATGTTTCTTTCCATCCACTTAAAACCTGCTCAGTCGCACACGTTGCAGCCTCGTCTATGTCATGACAGAACTGCTCTTCATTCCCTTTTGTTTACAATCCTTGATAAATAATCTTCATTTGTCAAATTAAAAGAAAGATACAAAAAGAGCAGAAATAAATTCTACTACAAATATCTTAATTTCAGAATCCCAGTCCAGATTTCTAGGTAGTAGCTATGTGCATCCTGCTCAGAGCAGGTCAAAGCCAAAGCCCTGCCAAGGCAGGAAATGTGGAGGAGAGACCACCACACATCTCCCAGACTCACACAGGGAAAGCAAGCACCTCGCTTGTGTGGACTGTAAGGAACAGGGTGTTTCATCCCAAGCATAAAGCTTAACTCTGAGGCAGGCCCAAAAAATGTGAACACACGAACTGGTCAAGTCTGGAGATCTGTGTCTGGTTACTGGTTGATTTTGATCAGTCTACAGTTGGCCTCTACAATCAGTCTATAAAAGCCTGGCCTTTTCCATAGCCGTTCCCTGTACTGGGTGCTGAGCCTAATGAAAGTTGATATTGATATCTTTATTTTCGAGATCTTAGTCTACCACCAAGTTTGGTTGGAATCAGCCCAGGAGGCTAATCATCCTCAGCATTTTACTTACAGTATTCTCAAAATACAGTTAATCTGAAATTCCATACCTACTGTTAAGGCATTAACAGACTGCAGCAAGGGAGGAACTACCCACTGATGATCTTACAAAATATCACATCAGTTTTCCTTGCATGCTGTTGCAAGTATTTAGCTACACCCACAAGAAAGACAAAAATTACTCTCCAGAGTCTGGAGATGCCAGGTGTAAACTGAATAATTTATGTAGAATAAGTAAGATCTGAATTTTATTTTATTACCTGTTCAATGCGAACAATGCCTGATTTCAAGAAGTAGCTGTGCTATCTTCAAGATAACAAGAGCAAGAACAGCAGATCAGACTGAGATTGAAATAAGATAAAGTATTTGTTCCTAATAAGAGAAATGGTTGGCATATAATTGTTAGAATATTAGAAGGATTATTAGAATATTAGAAGGTATTAGTTTTCTTGCATTGCACTGCTGTTTTTTGTAAAACATGATTTTCACATTTCATTACCAAACTAATCTGCTTAACACAAGCATTCTCATGGACGGGATGTCTCTACAGGAGGGAATCTCCTTTTAGGAACTCCTAGGCAATTCTGGAGAATTTAAAGAATGACACTCACAGCTTCTGTGGATTTCGATACTCAGAGCTTGTGCTTGGGTTCATACAAGTACTAAAATCAGACCAGGGCTAAGTTGCTCTGTTCTGTTCCTTTGCTCTGTTTTGTTTGTTTGTTTTCAGTTGCAAATTCTTGCTCTATTTAATGAACCTAATTACTTGTAATTCTGTGTGTCAATAAATGCAGCATATGCAACATATGATATAAGTCCTAAATAAGGGAGTGAAAGGATGGGGTTTAGTTTATACCTAGATCTTCTGGAAAATTTGGCTGGATAGTTCTCCAGTCAGAGGACTGATAAGTGAATCATGCTCTTAAATGCCAAGGATGTTTCTTCAAACTTGAATTTCTTCAGGTTCGCTGAAACACTTGATTCTGAAAGACGGTTGCTATTTTTATGACGGACCAGCTTCCCTTGCTGTACTGTGTCTATTGCTCTCATATAGACCCTGCTGGGATAAGTGCATGCACATCATTTAAGTACAGGAACAGCATCTGCTTGAATGATTTACCTGATCAAGAGTAGCAAGATGAGACTGTAAAACTGTTTCAGACTCATTAAGAAGCTCTGCTCTCTCTTCCGTACCACAGTGCCTTATTAGCAGACGCACTGAAAGAGAAAGAAAAGCCAAAGTCCGCTGGATTCTTACCAGCCTTTCCAAATCATCAGGAGCACAAAGTGTAAATTGTTACAGACCGCAGAAAAAAGTACAGGCTATTGCAGACAAGCACTTTCATTCCTACTTTGTCTTGTCAGCTCTCGGATATTTGAAGTTTGAAATCTGAGGTGAGCATTTGAAATGAGCGGCAGAAAGGAGGGTAGGAGGGACATTTCAGCCGCCTGGAAGGACATCGTCTTTAGAAACAGGAGGGTCACCCGGAGGGGGCTGCCGCAGATCTGATCTATCTATGGCTTTTGAACAACAGTAGGTAAAAGCGGGCTATATATAAAAATAGGCTTCTCCTAACCTCAGTCTCTTTCAAGACACTGCCAGGACTCACCGCGTATGCACACGAAATGCCTCCAGTTCCTGAGCACGGGAAACAGGGCAGAGAGCCCCAGGGTGGGCAGAGGCCGCGGGCGGGAGCGCCTGTCCCCGCAGCGAGAGGCGGCGGGAGCCCGTGGTGGCCCGGCAGCGCGTCCCGAGCCTCCCCCAAAACTGCGGGCACGTCCCCGGTGCCCCTAACCTGTAACTAGGTAGCTGTGGCCTCAGAAGAGACCTGGAACCTGGTACCGATGGTAAATGTACTCCTAAACGAGCATGGAGGTGGTTGGAGTTAAAGTTTATTATTTATATCCTCTTCCTCCCGTCATCATTCAAGGTCTTTTTTAATACGTTAAAAAAAATTGCACTTCAGACTATTCTGTAATAAGACAAATGCAGGATTTGCTCTTCCTAATAATATTTATCAGCCTAGAATATTCTCATTTCTTACACGTTTCTCTTTAATCTCACCCCTTAGTGCTCCCTCGCTGCCTGTTCTTTATGCTTTTGTTCTCCCTTTTCAGAGGGATCGTAACACTGTGCGCTTTAGCTGTGATGCCTTCCCACGTTCTCTGTCACATCCTGTGAATGAATTTTATTTCTTCCTGCAGCCCTTTAGCACGGCTGCATAATTCCTCACATTCTTCCACATTTGCTGAAGTCCGAAACCTGACTCTGCCTACAGCCGAGTGAACAGTAGGAGCCCCAGTGACCCCTCAGCAGCCTCAGCAAGGTGGAATATTCCTGTGCAGCCACATCTGCAAGCAGCCTCGTGCCCCCATGAACGGTGCTGAAAAGCCAGGCTGTTCGGGAACACCGGCTCCAGATTGATTAATCTTTCTTTCCCCGTCAGCTCTGGAATATAACCACAGAGTACTTTCTGGATCCAAAAATTGCATTCACGTCCATTTTGGAGCCTTATTGAATTTGACAATATTTATTTCTTACCTGAGCAGTAAGGATCCTGAATACTAATTAAGTTATGCCATGACCCAGAATATTGGGAATATCCCTGCAGGTCAGATGGAATAAATTTCTCTTGCATAACGTTGACACGGTGAAGATTTCTTTTCCCTTCACTAATCATGAAAAGAGGGAAGCAGTTTCTGCTTTATATAATTTCCATCGTGGGCAGAGGATTAATGCTAGGAAGGGCAGGCAGGAGGGCCGCGGGGCCGCACCGCTTCAGCACACAACGTTATCAACCCTCTGCGAGGGGGGTTCCCCGTCCGACCCGCGGGGACACAGTGACACCTGCTGGGAGCTGGTCAGCAGGGTTACCCAGCGGCCCGTCATCCCGCCGCCGGGAAAGCACCCCGCTGGTACGCAGAGTATCCTGCCCTGGGGGGCTTTGCGCCCACATTTGTGCTGTGAGTTTTCTAATGCGATTAAAGTAACGGAATATTGCCTTAATGGGAGAGAAAGAAAGGGAGAAAGGGAGAGAGAGAAAGGGAGAGAGAGAGAGAGAAGGAGAGAAAGAGAGAGAGAGAGAGAGAAGGAGAGACAGAAAGAAAAAGACAGAAAGAGAGAAAGAAAAAGAGAGAAAGAGAGAAAGAGAGAGAGAGAAAGAGAGAGAGAAAGAGAGAAAGAGAGAGAGAGAAAGAGAGAGAGAGAAAGAGAGAGAGAGAAAGAGAGAGAGA
>JAWLRI010000838.1:1344597-1366786 GCA_034781795.1 Crypturellus tataupa | reverse complement strand
AGCGGCACCGGCACCGGCACCGGCACCGGCACCGGCCCCGTCGCGCCCCCCGCCGCCCCCTCCTGCCCCAGCCCGCAGGGAGAGCCCGTCCCGAGAGAGGTCCCTCCCTATTGGCGTTACGGGGCTTAGGAGAAGCAGGTAGCAATCGGGCACAACGGCAGCGAGTTCGGTAACATTATCCCTGTCGCTGCCGGGAGGAGGCACCGTGATTTAGTACGGAGATAACGTGATGCAACCGCTCCGATATTTCATTTTTGCTGTTGAAATATCTAAGATAAAAATACTTTGTACGACACAAGACAAATGGCGAGGAGGCTGCTTGCAGGGGCTGCGCTCGGCGCGTGCCCAAACCAGCCGCGCCAGGTCCCGCACTCAGCAGGGCTCTGGCCCCGGGGGCAGCCCCGCTCTGGCCGGGTTAGGGCGCCCCGGAGCGCTCCCCGCTGCCTCTCCCAGCGCTCCCCAAAACCCCGTGGGAGTGGCCGAGGAGGGGCAGGTCACGCGCAGCGGTGTCTCTCTAAGCTAAGAGCACGGGCAAGCCAGCTGGTGTTGTGTTACTCACTATTAAATTCGAGGAAAAGAGTTATTTTTTCATCCTTGATTTTCCTACCCACCCTCATCAATATCAATTTTGAAGTCCTTACTCTGACTCCCAAATCATTAATCATGGTTACATCGCCCCAGAGGCTTGCCCTGACTTGCCTCTATCCCTTGAGAGAACAGCATGCGCGTTTTTCAGAATGACTAGTGATTTTTGTCGGCTCCGTTTGAGGTATCATGAAGAATTGTCACAGCATGAGGTTTCTGCAGCTCTTGATGCTACGTCTCACGTTGGTTAGCCCAAAGTGTAGGCACTTACTAACATTCACTCACTCCTGGAAATGCATCCCACCTTTTTGTCAGCATGAAGGGCGATCCCAAGAAGGAAACATACTTTCTGAGCAGGGAACATTGTAGAGATCTGCTAGCGTTCGGAAGCAGGAAAATGCATAAACAGAGCACCTGTACCTAGATGTTAGTGATTCTTAACTTTCTGTTTGAAGTCTTTACACGCCAACCACTTGATGCAGAGAAGTTGATAAAGTGGCATTACTGAAATTATGGTATGGGATGCTAAGTCCAGTCCTCACCTTACTCCACTTTTAGGACACTTCTGGTTGTATTTGGCTGTATTTCAGCCAACTGATACTGGTTCCCCTTTAACACCGAGGTCAGGCTGGCAGAGCACAGGACCGCTATGGAGGTGGCAGCCCTGGCAGAGCAGCTAGATGCCGGCATAGTACGATCCGAAGTGAATCGTGACAGTCAGATCAATAGGAAACGGTGTGTGAATCACTATTTAATGCACTACGAGGTGAGTCATCCCGACTGAAACCAGCTCTCGGACCAGTACAATGTCAGTCAGCTCCCAACGCCGTTGGATGTGAGTCAGATCTAGCACCGAGTACAACACCGAGTGAGTCACCGACTAATCCAGCACCATGTGACTCCGGTACCCGGTATGAGTTGTCAGAGCTTCGCTGTGATGTGAGTCACTTCATAGTACAGTAAAATGGGCTTTTTGGAGGCCATTCATAATTAAGCGCGATGCAACCAAGCCCTCAGCGGGAGATGATCGGAGTGAGCAATCTGCTCTATGCACCAGTGCCACTGTTTGCATAGTAAAGAGGCTTGAAAAATATTAGGCTGGATGAACTTTTTTTTTTTTTTTTAAAGCTAGCAGCTAAAAATAACCAGAAGCAAATATTTTACTCTGACATTAAAGGCAACTGAAGTAGGATTGAAACAACAGTAGAAATCTCTGCATTTGGGAAGCCTGTTTTTGTCTGTTTGTTTGTTTGTTTTCCGTTTTGTTTTTTACCTGCGATACAGCCGATCAGCTAATATGAACTGACCAAACAAACTGAAGGGAACTGCAGCCGCCACAAAGTACCAGGCAGGGGATTGTGGCCATTTGTTACAGAGGATAAGGGCTCAAAACTGATTTAGCTTTATGTCAGTTTACAGTGACCTGGTTTGCAGAGGGGCTCAGCAGGGCCCACGCTCTTTCCTGCTCCCCTCTGTGCCGGACTGTCTCAGCACCCACCCAGGCAGCGGGACCAGAACAACAGGCGGCTTCTTCTGCTGCTTCTCTGTAGCAGGTGTAAAATTCTCTCTAAATTTTTCAAATCTTTCCCATTTTACAGCAGAAATAGCGATAATGACCCTGCTAATTGCATTTTAGAGTAGCATTTTCAGTGAAGTCTTATGTGATAGCATCCAAAGTAAAGCTGTATTTCCTGCACTAGTAGCATAAGAAATATAGAACAACCTCCCTCCCTCTCCCCGCACCAAAAAAATATCTCTGAAGTCCCAATTAACTATGATTCTCAGGGAGAAAGTCAGATTTTACTCTCAAAGTTTTAGCACAGGCACTTCTCTGCAGACAGCAGGCTGACCTTAAAGCCAACTGTGCAGCCTTGAATAACAAAGAAAAAGCAGCAGAAGACATTAAGCCTCTGGCAAAATAACGTCCTAAGTTACAAGTGGCATGATCTGGGTGTCCTTACCTGTTAACCGTGTGGGTGTGATACATTTCCAGCCATTCCCTTTGAAATATAAAGCACTGTTTAATCTGGATAGATTAACCCCAAGCTCCTCTGAGGCGCTACTCATCTAGAAAAATAGATTAAATGGAACAGGTAGAGGTACCTGACTTGATTTCTAGACGCCTTAGAAGTGTTCCAGATTTTCTCTTCAAACCCCCAGGAGGATATTACTTGTGGTCATATTCACTGAGCGCTGACAGAGCCGAGTTCAATACGGACATAAGAGGCTGCATTATTCCACGCGGCTGCCTGTGTCTACCCTACCCGAGTCCAACTTGCCTTCTTAAATCCTCAACAGCTTAAATCACCCTTCCACAGTGGCAGAAGGATCCAAAAGGTCTCCAAAGGCACAAGAAGTCCCAAGAATGGACCTTACTCTGCCTCAGTAAGAGGGACTCTGACAACTATGCCTGCAGCAGGTGCACGTGTGTGGGCCAGGTCATCAGCATCCCTTATAAGTCTTCTTCACTTAAAATAGTGCCCTGCAGGATGCAAAAAGCCCCTGTGTCTGATTTGTTACTAAAGAGGAAGAAGCACAAACACCATGTGTCCTGTTCTTACTGCAGTTGACAGTAGACTGACATAGGCTCCAGCACAAGAATGTTGCAGCATTAAATATTCCTAAATGAATAAAATATGGATTCAGAGATTCACTCTCAGCTTGAGCCCAGTTGCAAGCATTTTACAGCAATAGTAAAGGGTGAGAATCTCTTTCTTTCAGTTCACAGATTATCATTTTAGGAGGAGAATCTGAAGAGAGAGCAGCAAGAGCAAGATTTATGTAACCTGACCTAAAGCTCCCTGAAACCAATGGGAGTTTTTCATTGTTGTAACGGAGTAGGGATCAGGCCCAGTGCATTTACTGAAAAATGAATGGACTCTGATGATCCAAATCTGTGCACTGCAACTGCCTGTCAGCTCTAATCAGAGTGCAGGGATTCACATTCCCTATAGTTACTGTGAGATCTTCACTCTGGGGCTATGGAAATCAGACCTTAGCACAAGTTAGGGTTCGTGCACCTGCTCAGCTCTAACACGCACAAGGATAGAACATTATTTTTATGTTTCAGTTACAGAATTTTTGCATTCTGATGAGCTGACAAAATTTCATTCTGTTTGTAAAATTGACATAAAAGTACAAAAGGTTCAGCCATGATTTTTTTTCTGTGCATCGCCGATCTTTTTGAAATATGGCCTGCACAATTTAGATTTTTCAGATTCTTTATTTGAGAAGATTGTTTTCTTGGAAGCCCACCTTTCTGCTAAAGGATTAGCAAAAGTTTCAACTAAGCCAAATATCATTTGAGCTGCTTTTAACCAGGGAAATAATTTTCATCCCCAGTGTTTTCTCTTTTGTGTTCATAAGGTTAAATACAAAAATGCCTCATAATCTGAATGTCAGACAGGCATGCCTTAGAGTGCAAAAGACATGATAAGCATACTTAATTCTAGTATCTCAATATTATTCTTAAGGCATAGACTTTATTTTTTTCCACTACTGTTGAAGGAGCTTTTAAAATGTTTGCTTAAAACCCTGGACTTACTTAAAAAAAAATTACTCGTACAATGTACATTTCATATGAATCATAGATGCTCTTGAGCTGGATAAAAAAAATCAGGAATACAAGCCATTATTTTTCTCTATTTCTAGTTCATTGCATTTTTAGGGACATTATTTTATAATAGATTAAATTTGGTGTTATCATTAATTTGAGAGGGACCAGAATGCATGGTCTGAGACTAGTATCTTCTCTTTGCAAAGTAAGTCCTCTAGGCAAACCTTCTTGCGATAGGCCCTAGTGCTATTTTGAAGTATGACATTTATGAACAATATCATCAACTCAAACATGCTGAAATCAATGGGAAACATCCAGTGACTTTTCCTGGGCTTATGGTTCCCCTAGGTGATATGTTTAGTGCAGCTATGGAACTGTTGGTATAGGTGCTTCCCATCTCTCCAGCTCTCCCACCAAAGTGATGGTTATTTTCCTAAATGTGAAGTTAGGAGTACAAATTGGGGCCCTCATTGTGGCAAGAACCATGCAGCTTTAGTTTTAAACCTGAAATTCAGGTGTGTCCCATAGTTATCATAGTGGCAGAGTTGGGTATCAGGTCGTGACTGCCCACTCAGTTTGCAAAAGTCACTCTCTAGGACGTCCCCCTCTACTCACCTGCTCAGATGAAACATTAAATCAGCTTGAACTGATTATTTACCTGGCATCGAGTCAGTTCTAATTCCTAACCCCCTTCACAGACAATTATTTCACTAACTTGTACTCTTCAGGTGGGAATCTTGGACAGTTCTGAAGATTCCTCCAGATGGGCCCTTCTGTGCTGCCTGCTCATGCAGTGCTCTTGAGTTCTCCAAGCTGAGACCATTTAAGCAGTGAAAAGAGTTTGAGGATGATACCTCTTACAACAGCAGCTACATATGAGCAAAATCAGATTCTACCTAATAGCAAAAGAGCAGAGTATAAGCTGTTGGTTCCACCCTATCCATATGAACAAGAGCTATCTATTTTTCCCGTTAAATTGTGGTTACTCCAGCAGACATAGCTGACTTTGGTAGCGCCGTGATTATTTTAGGCAGTCCGAAAATGGATATGGTCGAACATTGAGGTCTATTTCAGGTTATATACAATAACTGAGTGAAACGGTCCCAGGGTTGGGAGTAAGGAGTGCTGGGGTAGAGGGTAAAGGACTTAGCTAAAGTTATCTCACCTCTTTCAAGCACTAGTCTAAAACTGCTGCTGGATTCCTTACAAAACATAGTTACGATATGTGGTCCAGTCTCCAGCTTTTGAATCTCTCATTCTCCCCTATGTTTTCTTCTCAAACCCTTTTCTTATGAAATTGCATATCTCATCTGGAAAGTGGAGGACAGAGAAGGCAAGGCCCAATTCTCAACTGAGGAGAGCATCTAGTACAGATGAGTCTTATATGTTAATACTACATGTTTTGCTGTGTCTAACAGCACTTTCTAAAAGGTCTGGATATTTCAGAAGATAGAAGAGACTCACTACACAGGGAGTTTGGAGCTCCAAGATGTCCACTTTGATATGAGGGAGTTTACCTAGAGGAAGAAAAACAATTTTTTATTTTTTTGTTTTATTTTTCCAACAAACCAGTTTAGACTCTATAATATATTGTAGCAAGCTAGTAAGAGAACCTAAAGTAATAAGGTAAACAAGAACAAGAGACTGGAGAACACAGTTATCCCTATGAGAAACTAGGCTCATTGGCCTGTCCATGGGAGGTCAGAGATACGTTTTCCTCCTAGACCTTCCTCCCTTACCCTGAGGTAGTGACATGGCCTTGTTCAAATATCAAATGGACAAATCACTTGAACTAAGTAACAGCAGAATGGCTCAGAATCTTTGCTTAAAAATATATCTAAGTATATTTACAGGACCTTGGAAAGGATAAAGTAGCCTCTCTTTAATCATCCTTCTTTTAATTTATTTCATAGCCAAAACAGTAAGAGTCTTCTCGAAAAAACAAATACCAAGTTACTAAACCACAGCAGAAATACAGAACTCTAGTTCATGTGCACACACACACATGCACCTGCTCATTCCCTAGGTAACAGAGAATGTCACGTTCACTTAAGGTAAGATATAACCACAGGCCTTCTTACATTCAAAGAGTAGGAGAAGCATCCAGGGAACCGGAGGATTTCTATACCTTTATACCAATTTTAAAGAAAGGCATTTCAGACAGTTCACAACATTTTTGCTTAGCACCTTCTCATATTAAATATGACCCATGATAATAAACTCACTTTACTCTGTGGTATAAATTCGAATACCAGATCAGCTCTCCTCATCTTCAGCAGCCATCATGCTGTAGTGTTTTACCAGCTAAAAACTTGATTCATCCTAAATGTAATCAGTGTTAGCATTTCAAATCTCCTGACCTGCTGGGAAGCTGCTTTGCCGTAAAGGCTCTGGGGGTCCTTGTGGCCACCAAGCTGGGCAGGAGCCAGCAGTGTGCCCCTGTGGCCAGGAAGGCCACATTGAGCAGAGCGTGGCCAGCAGCTCGTGGGAGGTGGCCCTGCCCCTCCTACCCCCGGGCCCACGCCGGGGCTGCTGCCTCCTATTCCGGGCTCCCCAGAACGAGATGGACGTGATGGAGATGCTGGAGCGAGTCCAGGTGGCTACAAGGCTGAGAGGGCTGGGTCTGCGCAGCCCCCACAAGGGAAGGCTCCGTTTGGTCTTAGCAATGTGCATAAGTATCTGAAAGGGGGTTGTATAGAGGATGAGGCCAGACTCTTCAGTGGTGCCCAGTGACAGGAGCAGAGGCAAGAGGCTCAAAACAAAACGCACAAATTCCATCTGAACATAAAGAAAAAGGTTTTTTTTGTTCGCTTTGTTTTTTTCTAGGAGGGTCACAAAGCTCTGGGACAGGTTGCCCAGAGAGACTGTGGAGGCTCCAAACTTGGAGACAAGAGGCACTGCAGACTGTCCTGGGCAACCTGCTGGGGGTGACCCTGCTTGAGCAAAGGATGTCCAGGCGTCCCTTCCGATGTCAACCATTCTGTGATTCTCTCAAGTTGTATGTATGAAAGCTAAGATGGAATTTTCTCTAATTACATACTCTTGATCGAAGGAAACCACTCTCTTGTTGATGGATATGCTATTTTGACTGCCTAGGAAGAAAAAACAGGCCCTGGCTCTCATCAGGAACAAACCCAATTAAAGATAATTATTAATTACATATAATGTAAAATTAGAAACTTAAAGAACTGGTCATCTAACTGAATGAATGACTATTTTGAGGGCTGGTGTCAAAGATGTTGTGTTTACTGACTACTGCTTTCAAAATGCACACCTGGGATAAGAAGCAGAATATTTTGGCTGACAAAAGGACATTAACACCGTTATTTACTGAAAACACATCTAGCTGATTCATTATACAGTTTTCCTTTGAGGAGAAATCTAGTCAGTGTTGGTCATCAGCTCCAGCTCCTCTCAATGCCATAGCGACTACAAAGAATCTCCTGTCAGGTCTGAGTGATCTGCCTTGACAGCAGCAGGTGCAGGAGGATGTCTGTAAATCTTGTTTTCTCAGGAATGCACTTTCTTGTTGTACAGCCAGCTCCTAATACTGCAGTCCCTCTTCTTTTAATGCACTTGCATATATGCTTCAGTTCTCAGGGCTCCTCAAACTCAAAGGTGCCCAGTTGATTACTGGCACCATATTAATTAATCCATATTTTCCTTGACCAGCTCTGTACATCAAGTTCAAGAAAACAGGGATCATTATTTGAGATCATTCTTTCAGTTTAAAACAATGAAAGCAAATACTACAGTTGAGTTGTTGGGAGAAATTTGAGCTACCTCTTATGCAACATCAGAAAAGGAGCATCTGGCAGGGGGAAAGGCAGGCACCACTTACCCTGTTTCCTCACTCCGCCACCTGCGAGTCTGAGTGTTCACCGTCCTGCCTACTAAATGTATTCTCAGACAGGATCGGGAAGGAAAAATATTTAGCTAAACACAAGTATCACCATATGCCATTTTCCTACTTTCCTTCAAAAACTTTAAAGCCAGCTATTAGCCCAAAATGCCATAGATAACTGAAATTCTTCAATGATTGTAAAAAGCCCTGATTACCCACAGGGTAAGTTTGGAAAACAGGGAAAGCCTCCTTGCAAAATTAGCAGTTAAACTTTCATTGGTTTCAATTACGGTCAATTTAGGCCTTTCAGCCCACCCCTGTGGGGCAGTGATTTTAAAGAGATACCAGTTATTGACGCTATTTACTACAGCAATAGCATCCACAGGCGAATAATTCTTCCAACTAATATACAGCAGCCTCCACATTGATCCAAAGAACATAATACAGGGGTTTTCCAAGTGCCTTTATGGCTCCTCCATGGCCCAGTCAGAAAATCCGATATCCAGATTAATAGATCTAAAATTCTATAAACACAAAACTTTTTTTTTTGTTTTTTTTTTTAAACTAGGAAGACAAAAAAAAAAAAAGAAAAATCCTCCAAAGCAAACAAACAAAACAAAACACATCAAATTTCTGCTTTCTGGCATGAGCATCTAATGTTTATAGTGGCCTCTTTTCTGCTGGTAACATAGATTGTAATGTAAAAAAGCAATTTTGTAAATTACTACAAATAATACACTTTAGAGTTGGTAATAAATCTAATGTCCATTCATGTATATGACTGCTGAGACACTATAAATAATTACTTTCATTTTTTTCTTCACCATCACAGCTACAGGCCATACATCCTTTGCGACTCAATTCAAAACAGTAATTCTGGCTGCTGTATCTAATATCTGCCTATTATATAACTGCAGTAGCTGTGATGAAAAGAAGCGAAGCCTGGTGGTTCTCCAGTCAGATACCACAGAATCAACTCTGGTTGGTTCTGGGTGTGCTAAAGTCAGCAGGAAATCTACTACAGTCATTAAATAAGACCTTTCTGTCTGAATTCTGCCAGTGGCTTTACCATTAACTCACCATGCGACCCCAGCAAGTTGTTTCATCTCTATCACCAGTTCCCCTACAGTTTCCAAAATCCAACTTCCACATGTACAAGTCATATTCAGACTGTATTATTGCTTTTTAAAACACTTTTATTTTAAACTGAATCTTTAGGAGACTTGCCAAAACTCAGTGTTTGTGCCTTGGCATCTATTTTGGCCAAGAGCAGTTCATGAATTCTATCTTATAGTTCTTGTTAGAGAGCGAAGCAAACCTCTAGACTTCTTACAGAAAACATCTGCTTCCCTTGCAGATTAATAACGTGTATGTGTCCCAAGAGAGCTGGCCCCAGGGGAACCAAACTGACTACAGTTTGGTTTAGAGCCAGAGCTACACTGAAAAGCAGGAAAGAATAAAATTAACAAAACAGCGTTGGGGAGGATTATGTAGGATTACTTGTTCTGTGAACCTGGACCAGCCTGGTTTGTTCAATGTATCTTAAACCAAAGGAGTTTCCACAACCCTGTAAGAACCTGCCCCACTGCTTAGCTTGCTATCCCATTGCTACCCACCTTGCTATCCCATTGATTTTACCAAGTCTAAGCTAACCCATTTCTCAGGCCTAGCGAAAATATAAATTTGGGTTGCTGAGAGTTAGGATTGCCAATCTAGAAAAGGGAACTGAAAAGGATATATTGATTTTCCGACCAGTAAAAGCTTCTGATGATTCCTTGTTCTGCAACTCCTACAACCTTTCTGCATAAGTTCCTTTTTCTAAACAGCTTTCTTGGAACACGATGCCTCTCTGTGGGAGTGCTACAGGTGTGCCTTACATCACGCATCCTACCACAGCAATCCTAGTTAAACCCCACAGAAAAAAAATACATCCTAATTAGTTTGTCATGCACACCAAACCTCTGCCACATGTGTGACATACCCATGGGGAATAAATGCATGATAATTATTGAACAGTTCTGTAATCAAAGCTTGGGCTGTCTTTAAGCAACAGATATATTCCAGGGATTTCCTGTTTGCATCCCATTACTCCAAAGCAACTCTTCTACCATCAAACTCTGCTTTATGTGCTACAAGTATCTTTCAAGAAGGTCTTCTTCACATAAATAACCAAAATCTGTTTGCTAATTTATGGGAAAGTTTGTATGCTTCTGCCAAAAAGTGCTATTGCAAAATTTAATCTGATATACTGTGTCTTGAATTTTTATTTTGCTCAGCCACTCATTTTCTGCAAGTTGTGGGATAAATCAAGTATAATTAACATTCATAAAAACCTATAGCATGAGAAAGCTTTTAAGTAAGGTGTATGATTCACAAATGAAACGAAGCGCACCATGCTTTTGGGCAGCTTTTGTCATACAGCTACTTATGTACTCTTGCATTTCATTAAAATGAAGAACAATGCTGAAAAAAGAATCCGAAATGGTAACACTGGATCCAGAAAGAGTTTTTTGAATTAGGCAGTATGGATGAGATGAGGGGAAAAAAGTGTTTTCTTCCCATCTCAACTCTTATTTACTTTTCCCATGCCTAGAAGAAAAATAAAACCAAAATTTCATATTTCTAGACATTCAGATAGTACCTGTCAGATTAGATCTACAGAGGCACAAAATGAAATATAATTTTTGCTGCATTATTCGTCTTATAGTTTATTCCTCCTGCAAAACAGGTGCATCTTCTGTTCAGCATGTCATACATTTTTCTCTTGGGAGAGTGGGTGGTTCTAGCAAAAACAAAATAAAAATTAAGCTCTATAATAGAAAAACAAATTCAGTAGGAAAAAAAAGCAGCACAATTTAATACTGTACTGTGCTGAAATAACCTACCTTTTTCTGACACTTCTGCAGAGTCTGTGACAGTGTCTGTGCATTTTCCCTCAAGTTACAGCGATAATAGTGCCTAAATCGGACTGAATGTTTTGGAAGGAAAAGCAACTTTTTAACCCTCCATCATTCAGCTTAGGTTTCAAGCCCATAAATAAATTGTGAATACAAAATAATTCAAAATCCATAGCAGATAATTTTCATTCCCATACAATTGTCACAGTCTCAAAGTAAGGTGTAGCAACCTGAAAAAGAGCCTGTGCACAAAGACATCACTCGATGCAGGAGCACGTCTGGTTAAGAATCCGAAGACGAAGCGCAGTCAGAATGGGGAAAGTTGCGCTAACCCTTTTGCAAGCCGGGATTTCGTTTACGTAGCACAGATGTCACCTGGACGCCGCACAGCCCTTGGCCTATCACGTTCTGCAGGGCAAACGTGAAGCCCACAGAAAGATGCGCCAGAAAGGGGCAACCACCTGCATGGGAAGTGTCGTCTCATTAGCCCTGCCCGACAGTGCTCACGCTGAATATCCGCAGAATTCAGCCTCCAAAAGGCTTCCTAGGATGGTGCAAAGGGGACCTCGGGAGGTCCCTTCCAACCTTAAGCGTTCTGTGATTCTATGACAGATCCCAGTCAGCGCTTCCACAAAATCCTGTTTCACGTTATCTCCTGTTATGGCCAGCTGCGGGTGAGGGGGAGACACGTTAAATCTTGATGTCTGGCCATGTGTTTTCAATTCCTTATCTGCAGAATGTCAGCACTGTTAGAAGTTGCGGGAGTCAGTCGGTTGCGGACAGATAAGTGTTGGCCGTTCCCCTTTACTACAGCACAACCAGGAGGCCTGGGCCTTCCTCACCACCACAAGGGCTGGGTTTGCAGAAGCTCTCAGATGTGTCACGCAAGCATCAATGTACCAGTGCATTGGCCAATTGTGAGAAAGAAAAACAAAAACAACCCCAAACCAAGGGGCTCCATCTACCTCAGTTCCTTACTGTGTCTTTTCGGACAAGTCTTTAAGCCAAAGGCTCAGAAAATGCCTAGGTTTACATACCAGTGCCCTAAGAGCTGCAGCCCTCAGAAGGCAGAGACCTCCCTTCCCCTTTGCAGTCGTGGCATCACCTCTCTTTTCTCTTGTACCCCCACCCACACGCAGGAATTCAGTGACCTCTTGCCTTCCCTCACAGCACTTAAATAAAATTAACGTTTTGCGGGTTCTTGGTAAGACTTTTAACCACAAAAAGGGACAAGCAATGTCGCTTACTTTCTCCTTCTCTTGCAGCCCATGGGACCCGAGCGGACGGAGATGCACAAGCGACACGTGTCTGCGGCCCAGGAGGCGCCGGGCGCCGCGCCGGCCCCGAGCGCTGCGGGGAACCGAGGCTCCAACGCCTGCTGCTTCTGCTGGTGCTGCTGCTGCAGCTGCTCGTGGTACCCCCTCTTGTTCGAGTCTTGAGGAGGAGGGGAGGGAGGTGACAGCCAGCGTCTCGGACTCCCTGGGGCTATAGGAGGTGGCCATTTTCTTGTCCCATGGGCATTAAGGGTTCTGTAGAGTCCCCTTGTTGTGCCTGCCCTCAGAAAGCCCAGTTGTGCTGTCCTCTCTCTGCTCGCTCTCGTCAGTGCAGGTTCTAGTTACTCAGCCATTCAGCCCCGCACCAAGCAGGTGCCCCCAAGGTGTTACCCCTCTGCTTAGTGGCGTTTCGTACCCATTCCGCACAGGAACAAAGTTTGTCCAAGCTGCTCCCATGAATTACTAAATTAAGCACTGGACTTGCAAAAGGTACTTTGTTTCAAAGTCATATGCAGACGAACTGTCTCTTCCATCCCTTAGGTTTGATTTTTTCTCCTCAAAAACTAGTTAAGAGTTGGGGCAAGCTGTCAAGTGCCCACTTTTCTTCCCTTGTGTTAAAAGTCGCTTTTCAAAACTCAAATCAGAAACAGAAAAATTGCTTAGGTAAGTAAGGAGGCATTATCATCCTATTTTTTTTCCATAGGAAAGCAATATCTGTAGAGTAACTCACCAAAGCCATATCAGCAAACTGGTGAACACAAAATTTATTTGACCCCAGTGGTGTATCTAAGTATTAGGTAATGCTCCCAAAGCCTAAAAACTAATGAAAAATACTGAAAACAAAGATGATGATCAAGGTATCAAGACCCAGGTGGTAGGGGTTGGACAGTATTACTGTAAAACCGCAGAACTCCAGTAACTTTGGAAAGCTTTAGAGTTTTCTTTTCCATGCATGCTAGAACAACAATTTGCCACTGGCAAATTAAGTACTAAAAAAGCCAAAATATCACTACTGACACTGCATATAAAATAGGGTCTCCAAATAAAATAAATAGTCTTACGACATATCTACACACAGAAGAAAAAAGAAAGAAAGGAAAACTTGCAAAGCTTCCTCTAAGGTATTTCTACGCAACTCCAATTAACACAAAAAGGAGCTGTGCTGCCAATATGCTCTTGACAAGTTGATAACATATTATCAGTGTCATCTTACACAATACCGAAAGCAGTACTCCTATCTCAGAAATCAAATCTATTTTCACTCCCCCCCAAAAGAACTAAAAATGTTGTGTATTATGTAAATAGTTAAACGCCTATATGGCAATGTCTAAAAGCCCAATCACATCACAGTTCTGTTGTGCAGAACATTATACAAATGGACAAAATGTCAAGAAAAGGCATCTTCTACAAGCAGCAACAAATGGACATGTTTGGTTCACTTCAAGCCCATTCCTTACCTACTCTAAGGCTACAGTTTTGTTTAGCTCAGGCCTAGGCTCCTGACAAAGAAAAATCCTTGTCTTTTTATGTTCCAAATGAGTATTCAGAGTGGGTAATGTGTAAGCAGTTGAAGGAACAGACCCAAACCTAACCAATCCCATAGCACTGGAGGTGGAAGGAAAATGTGCAATTCCTCTTCCCAATTTTTTGCTTATTTCATGGTATCTTCCATGCCCACCTATGTAAGAACTGGGCTGGTCTTGGCCTTTTCCTGTCAGTTCTCAGCTGATCTCCCAGTAGCAGATGAGCGCACACACAAAACTTAATTAATTAAAGGAAACATTGTGCTCTCGCACAAGACAAGCAATGCTGAGTCCAAAGCAGTTTTTAGCCACTTCTCTGTTGCTCCTCTCCACCTCCTGCCTTGCAGCCTTTGCTTCTGCTTCGCTGCTGCGTGGTGGGAGCTGTTTGCCAGGCCTGGATGCTCCTTCAGAAGCTCTGCTGAACTTCATCAGGGCTTCAGGGAAAAACAAAGCAATGCCAGAACATTTAAGCTTTGGATCTAGGGCTGGGAAATACTGAAAGCATAGACTGTTAAATGGGAGCAGGAGTAGCTGGAAGAATTTGTAGGCCAGAATTAATAACCACATCTCCAGCACTTTTTTGTTTTAATGACAAATTTATCCAATGACATTAATTAGTGTCGTCAACTCATGGCACCTGCTATGCCTATGAAGCTAATATCCCTGGGATTAGAGGCTTTAAACAGTGTGGGCATTATTCGCAGAAGACAAGGAACCATGCAGAACATGATTTACCATGACTTACACTGCAGGGCATTAAAGAAAAAATACTGGGGAAACAAAGCAAGCCAAAGGGGAAAAACATTACTTCATTGCTTAATAAAGGAGTAATGCATTTATTGTGCACATCTTTGCCAGATCCAAGTGATTTCACTCAAAATCAAAGGTAGAACTTGCCGTATTCAAAGTTCTCTGGCAATCTGTGGCTGGTGAGACCAGCATTTGCACTGAAATAAAGAAAAATGAAGTCTTAAAAAGCCACAGCAATCCTGTCAAAGCACGGACAGCAAGCTGAGTGCTCCTTATAGATGCGCTATAAACCTCTCACAAGGCAAAAGCAGCCTGATCAATTCCTTGCTATTGGCACTCAGCATTCAACAGTCAGCTCAGATAACCAGCTCTGCCCTTTCGAACGCCAGCAGTGGGTATTTGGAAGGGCCCTAGGGCGCTGTTCTGCAAGTGCCAGGGTCCCCGGCTCTGCTCCTGTAGAGCTTTCCAGCAGGTGCTTAGAGGTAAGCAGTGTGTAAGTACCGTGTCTGTCCAGGGTCGGGGTTTGATACCCTGCACTGTGTAGCCTAAGGTACAGCCCCCACATCCCAGTGCAGCGAGAGAGCTCTTCACATGGCAATCTAGAGCCGCTTATTTCTAATACACACATGTTGAGGGATAGAATCAGGGAGAGATTTATCTGTTAAGAGAGAGTACATTTTATCATTTAAATAGATGCTAACCCCCCTTTTTTTTTTCCTCTCTCTTCACCTATTATTCCCGAAGACATTCCTTTTATGTACACCTTGCTATTCAAACAGTTCAAAGAAAGTAATTTACTCAATAGGGTATTTGAAATTACCCAAATTTTATGATGCTTAACACTTCTATTTACAGTTCAGAATCTAAGAACTATTAGAGGCTGCAGAGCAGCCAGCTTTAGCTTTGGAATAATTTGGTTTTGTTGTTGTTGAGAAGAATTGTTTTCTAGTAGCAAGGCATGCAAAACAAAATGCAATTAAGCTATTTATATTCCTCATTCATAAAGCCTTTCCTCAAAATAGCTTGAGTACTTTGAGCAGGAAAAATATGAACAGGAATAAAAATAACAGCCTACGTGAGTCATGCAGCTGATTTGCGGAACATCCAGCATTCAGAGTCCTCCCAGTAGTAGATTTAGGATGGGGAAAGGGTGAATGTGAACGCTCAGGCAGCGCTTGCTCCCACAGCCCCAGCTGCAGCCTCGGAGCTCACTGCTCCGGCAGTGCCGAGGAGGTGGCACTGCTCCCACCCTGCACTTGTGGCATTTCCCGGGCCTTGCCTGCCTGCCAGGGCACGGCCCTGGGAATGGGACACTCTTCTCCAGAAAGCTTTGGTCGCTTCTTATGCCTTTCTCTACTGCACCTATTATCTTAGGAAGTCTGCACTCCTTCATCTCTTGGCCCCCCTCACTCTGTGAAAACTCTGACAAACATGACGATGATATGATGCTATATCCAGCATGATATACCCATTTTTCATATAAAGGAAAAATGCCAGAATCACTGGCAACAACTATAGTATAGGACTGTGTCCAATATACCCCAGAGCGAATACAGCACTATCAGTTTTTAACTGATTGCTTTCTTTCCTGGAAACTTGGACTCACACAGTTAGTTGGTTTAAATGTGTGGTTCAGATCTTGCATAAAAAAAGAAATAGCTGCCAGTAGGTAACAGGACTGCTGTCCAACTTGGTAACAGGAGAGGTTCCTCACCTTTTCAATGCATGGACTCCCCCAGGCAAAAACGTCTCTCTCCTCTCTTGCCAACCTCCAGCCACTCTCCTTGAGCCTTGAAGTGCTTAAATTCTCCATCCTCCAGGAAGGTCTCTGCAGATTATGGACTAACACTGGAGCGAGCATGAGGAGAGAACCAGTAAGTAGCAAGGCCACAAACATGACAAAGGCATGAGTTTAAGAGGAAGCAAGAAAGAGAAAGGGTTTAAGAAATAGCCTTGTGATATGTGAGATTACTAAGGATTAGAGAAACAAACTTGCACTAAAGAAAGGTAAGATAATAAATGAAGAAACTGGGTATTTTATTTTCCTAGAAATTATAGCAGGTTTATGGCTTTATTTCAGCTGGAGGACATGGTTCATGTAAGTTATGGGTTACGGTTCACTTGGAGCTTTTTGTCCTGACAAATTTTAAGCAGTTCTGCACGTTATATGGATGTATCCGGGCGCACACACAGGTACGGCTTATCCCTCAGTGAACTGCGATCATCTATGGCCTAGAATACAGGCACCATTTCCTAAAAGGAAATATACACAGTCTGAAACCTTAAACCTTAAAAAGAAACCTTAGTAGCTGAAATCATAAAAGGAATTTTTAACAACCTGAGCGAGAGATAAATTAGCATTTGATCAGAGCAGCGGAAGATGACACCTACCCTTCTGAGAGACATCAAAAACATCTCACAGTGATCACTAGTGATTGCAGCAAACATTTAATACTACAAACACCAAAAAACTAATACTCATTTCTGGTCAGACATACTCAGTGATATTTGCTATATCTCCTTATTTTATGTTCTGGGCCTTAGTTTTCTCAAGGAGGCAATGAATAGCCATGCTATGTGGCTATGTCTGCCCTTGAACTCTGCAGGATGTGTAATACATCCAGCAGACATATATAAAGGTCTTGCTTAACACGTGAGCTCCAGTTGCTGAACTCTGGCTTTCTTGCAACAGAAAAACACCTTGCAGTCTAACTCACCATTCCATCGAGCACACAAAATCCTGTCCGTAATATGAATGGATTTGATACCTGATGAAGGGTACTCCCAGATTCAGAAATTAACCCTGAACACAAAGCCTAGGTGAGACAATTTTGAAAAGTCATCAGTGATGCTAAAGCTCACCAGATTTACACAAGTGTAAAACTAGTGTCAAGAGTTTAACTATGGTCTTGGGGCTTCTCACAGCTTCTATTTCTTTAGCTGAATTTTATAAAATATTAGAGGTGAGGCATCTGGTGTAGGTTCATGAACTTTATAAAGTTAACTAAGTTTTTGTCTTGTTCTTTGCAGTCTTACTGTTAGAAATCAAGATGAAGAGAGAACAAGAAGAACATCCCATGAACTCCAAGCAGAGGGTATTCCAAATTGTGAGGAAAGGTACAAGTCTTTATTAAGAATTATATTAAACTAAAAATGAAACAAAACAAAAACAAAGCTAACAAACAAAACAAAAACACAGTCCCCATGTCATTTAAACTGAATTTGTAATTATGTCTCTAACTCATAAAGAGCCAAAAGGTTTGATATATAATTTATCTTATTTGTATGCAGCATATAACCATACCACAACTCTCATAAGACTGCAGATCAAAGAAACATAGTAAATCTCCCTTTTTTCTAAAATATTTTTTAAAATTCATCCTTTTCCAACCCAGCCAAGCCAACAGTGCTCAGCTTTACACAAAGAATAAATACAAAGGGGAACTGGGATCCTCCCAACAGTCACACAATTGTCTCTTCAGAATTGCTCGAACAGGTAGGGACATCTGCAAACCACAGCAGGCAGGAACGTTCCTTTTATATTTGCCACCATACTGCTTTCTAAATATTTTCAGTCAATTTTAACAATGATTCAACAAAGACTATTATATATAGGGGGAAAAAAGGCAAAAAGTTCACTTACTGATTGTAGACTTTGAGCAATGAACTGGAATTTCTGCATCAAAGCCCAGGCAATCATTTGTGTCTGAGCTTCTGATGAGCCCACTTTGAAGCAGAATCTTATAACTACGTTAAGCAGAGTTTGCACTTGGGCAGTTCAGGTGAGGAATTGGAGCCGCGCGAACCTCGTGTTTTCGTTCCATCATGATGGCAGATGCCTCCTGCCAGGTGAGAACGGCTTGGGCAGCCGTGGGTCACTTCTCTTTTCCGTCCCCTCCCTCCCCCTCTAGTCCTGCTCCTACGCTTGAAGAAGTCAACGCCTGGGCGCAGTCCTTTGACAAACTCATGCTGACCCCGGCCGGCAGGAACGCTTTCCGCGAGTTTCTCCGGACCGAATTCAGCGAGGAAAACATGCTCTTCTGGATGGCCTGTGAAGAGCTGAAACAAGAATCCAACAAAAGCGTCATTGAAGAAAAAGCAAGACTCATTTATGAAGATTATATTTCTATCCTTTCTCCAAAAGAGGTACATTCCCTTCCCCGATACATTCTTTGCTGCTGTTTTGCACAGTTAAACCCACAGAAACACCCAGGGACAATTTCTCTATGCATCCCACTGCTCGTAAGCAGACATTTAGAAGGAAAAGAAAAAGCCAACTCAGCACAGGGGTAAAACGGTCAAAAGTATTTTCCCTTGCTGTTAGAAAGCTGTTCACATTGCCACCCAGGCACACTGATGTGCAGTCTTTCATTTAAGGCACAAACGTAGAGACAGATGAAGACTTCATCCTGCTCAAACAAATTTTATATGCTGGATACATCAATTTTTTTCCCCCCTTCCCACTAAGAAGGGGAAGGAGATGCTTTAAAGGCACAGCAGGCTCAGGAATTCTGTTGCTTGCCACATAGCACAAATAAATTGCCCACAGAGAAGCTGACAAAATATATTTCAAAAAAATGATTTCAAAAACATTTTAAAAACTGACTCAAAATTTTCAAAGCTACCTGTCACTTCACTTTTAATAAATAGGTCACATTTCAAAGACCTATCAGTCAGTTTGAACATTATCCTACAAAAAGATAGGAATTTTAAACCTTCTAACTTCCTTGCAAAATTCATAGCTTACTTGATTGTGCGGCAAATGGTACTTCTGCAGATAAAAATGGTCCAGTAATGTTAATGTCTTTACTGAGAATACTGCCTTGCAAGGAAAAAAAAAAAAGAGATCAAAAGATTGCACACATGGAAGCATTATATAGCTACTTGATGTTTACAATCAATTTTTAAAATAGGAATTTGATTAATTAACAGCTTCCTAGCTTACAGTTTCCTTTTGCGTAATACTACTCACTCTGAATTCAGTCTCTTTACAACAGCACTAATTCCCACAGAAACAAAATGTCCCCGAAATTACAAATCCATTCTGCTACAGAGGAGGAAATGGGTCTGGAAAATAAGATTCTACCAGTCTCAAAGGTTTTAGTAATAATGTTATTTCATGCAGCATTGTTCAAAATAAAGTTTAATTTGTGAGAAAATTCTTTCTACTACAAAATTTGAATACAGCCATTTTTAGCCTATGTATGTTTAATAATCTTCTGGAAGGGTGCTGCAAAAGAGATGGAAAGAGATGGAAAGAAGAAAATATGTACTACACACTGCTACCATTTACCTTTTTGTTTTAACGTGCAGGTCAGCCTGGACTCGAGAGTAAGGGAAGTTATTAACCGAAACATGCTGGAACCCTCCCAACACACCTTCGATGATGCACAGCTTCAAATCTATACCTTAATGCACAGAGACTCCTACCCACGGTTTATGAACTCTGCTATTTACAAGGACTTGCTTCGGTCCTTAACTGAAAAGTCCATTGAAGCATAGGATTCTTTCTTAAATGTATTTATTTGCAAACAAATGGAACTCTGGGCCACATCGATCAACAGGGAATTTAGAATTAACCTGATATTTACCTGGAAATATCTCAGGCAACTTTTAATACAGACTGAATGTTTTAAAACTGCACAAGGCTCTGACCTGGTCAAAGTAAGTATTACTTTGCAAAACAGAATGAAGAGGAAGAAGATAAACCATTAATGTTTAAAAAGTTTTTTTTTTTTTTTTACAATGCAACATGCAACTCGGACACAACTCTCTAAAAGGTACCTATCTCCAAAGTACAATTGAGCGTAGAAACTAAAATTTAAGTGGAGTGCTAGACTTGAAAGTCAAACCACTTACCCCATCCGTACTGTGACCAAAAAACCCCACAGCTGCGCTATCGTATCTGGGTTATCCTAGACTGAGGTTTCATGCAGGTTGAAAGTGCCACGAGTTGTACTTAGCACAGGTACCCTCCACTTGTTTTACAATATGTATTTAACATATGCAGTGGCCTAATGAAAATCGGTATGGCAACCTCAAGTTTATGGAAGTCAATGGCTATAATTATGCTGCCTATATATATAAAAAAGTGACATTTTTTTTTCCTGAAAAAAAGTGTTATTTTACTACCAAGAAATTGCTGGAAGCATTTTTAAGTTCATACTGCTGATGTTTATAAATTATTTATTTAACAGGAGGAAGAGTCTGGGCATTTAAATTCTTAAATAAAGCACAAGAATTCTCACGTCGTGTTCTCTTCACTCTGCAGGTGTAGAACATACCTACATATAAAGAACATTTCACTCCTGGTTCCTGGGAGACTGGCAGTATCAACCATCTTGTGTTTGCATACGTTAGGTTTCTCAGTTATACGACATGTTTATTTTACAGACATTCACATATTTCATTGATAAAAGAAAGAAGCTAGAACTATACAGTGCTGAGTAGGCATTATTTTGGAGTGTCAAAAAGAAAAGCAATAGCTCTTCCATTTACTAATAAACTGTGTTCATTTACAAAGCATCACACTTAATTTTCACAGGTATCTCCCTATAAGCATTTCTATGTACCTCAAAACTGGTAATCAGCCAAAGTTCTAGTAAGAAAATTAGTCAAATTCGTAAGTACATTATTAGAGTAACTTCTCTATGAGATATGTTACAATCCCACTATATTCAAATTTGGAGTTTATATTAAACTTGTACTAAATTCTGTTTTTCCCCCATACACATTAATTTTAATGAACAATATTACATTATGGCATATTGGTCATATGACACATGGAACAGTAAGAAAGTAAAAAAATGTATTTTATCAGGAGAGAACTATAAATCAATCATTCAGTGACATTACTGTAGTCTTTCTACAGCCTAATTCCAGCACTATAAAAGGACAAAGTGGGACTTATTATCTCTGAAAAAGCAAAATAGGCAGAATTTAAGAAACCAATTTACTTGCTTCCTCGATGCACTAGGCAGGAGAAAGCACTGAGACAAGAAGAAAACATCAAGTAAGTTAAAAACAATCTTTTCATTATATGTTATTATGGGGGAAGAGCTGACACAAGGTAAGTTTGGGGTGCAGGAGAAAAAAGTCATGTCATCAGAAAAGAAAAAATAGAGAGTAAAAGGAATACCTTCAATATACTACTAGTTAAGGCATGTTAAGAACTAGTTAAGGCCCAGTTAGTGGTTGCCCCTGCCCAACACATCACCATGATCACTTTATCACATTCGCAAGGAACTCAATAAAATCTCAGTTTCCAGGAAATACTGGATGATATGTGGTAGGTTGAGCAAAAGCCCAAGTTGGCAGCATTAGGACTCTGTACTTACTATTTGAATTAGGGTAGGTAACGCTGTTCTAAAACGGATACATTTTAACTAGGTCAAATTCAGATTGTTGGAAAGAACAGTCATACATTAGAAAAGCTCAAAGCTGTATCATGTCATGAAACAGCAGATTAAGTTATCTCTTCCCTCCTGCAGTGATACTTCAAAAAGAGTTATTGACAAATGTAACAATTTTATATTACACAATATAAATTTTATTATTCCCTGAGAAAAAGATATACTGAAATTGAAGGGGAGGAAAAAAAAACAAGACAGGATCGATTTGGGTAATATTATGGATAACATCAGATTATTTGGGGACTGACCTGGAGAGAAGCCCTGCAGAGAGGGACCCGGGCGTCATGGTGGACGACAGGTTGACCATGAGGCAGCAGTGTGCCCTCATGGCCAAGAAGGCCAATGGGA
>JAWLRI010000838.1:1316027-1341957 GCA_034781795.1 Crypturellus tataupa | reverse complement strand
CACATAGCCCTCCATGGCAGCGCTCCAGTCGTGCGAGCTATCCCACCACGTCTCCGTGATTCCAATGAGATCATGGCGCTGGGACCGCGCACAGATCTCCAGTTACGTAATCAAATGTAATACGCATACGTAATCAAACATAATTCTTGCTTTGCTCCCTTTCTTCTCTCAAGGCAAAAGCCCTTTTCCTTGCACAAGCTGACCAAAAAAAGGATTGCTCTATAAACTATTTAAGCAACACTTTTTTTGTGCCTTGCAGGGCTGAAGTGTCATCACACTATTTCATGCTATCTCATCATACAACATACTATCTCATGCTTTTGCCTGCCTCCATCACACAAGAAATAATCAATAAAAATATTCCTGTTTGTCCTTACAGTTAATTTATTCTCCAGAAACTGCGCATACTTCCCCCATGAATTCTTTACACATTGACAGGATAGACCTCCTCAGCCCCAGGGTTAGATAAATTAAATGATAATACAAACTTAGGTGTAATATAAATATTTTATCACTTCCAAAAGATGTTGACATGTTTTTCTTGAGAGATCATTTGGAAAATACTTTTAAATATGTGTACAACTAGAAGAACAGGCTCTAACACACAGCATCTCACTGTTCTTCTGGTCTCTGTGTTTACAAATCTCATCAGTTACTCTACGTTTCAAAAATCAGTTCATGAACAAAATCAATGGCATCTATATCAAATGAATTTGCTATTAATAGTCCAGCTAGTTTATCTTAAGATGAATTTGTTAACTGGCGATCATCAGGACAGTCTAACACAAGATGCCTTTGCTTATTTACAGAGTTTAAATAATCCTTATTGGTAAACATGTTGAGCAAAACAGGACAATGGCACCAAACTTAACCAAGTATTCTAAGATGTTCCCAGAAATAATACCTATGGATAATATACAGCAAACACTCTTCAGAGCAATAAAATCAATTGCACTGATTAAAGCTGTTTACATAAACAAGCTTAACCAACGGTTGCAAAAGTCAACATAGCCATTAATAAATTTTCAAATCCCATGGTCAGAATTTTAGTACTAATTCAGAAATGTTATGTACAAAACCAAAAAAAAATCAGATGTGTTAAATCATATGTGATTCAGTTAGCAAAGAGATTCCATAGGATTAAAATGAAGCTGGATGCCTTTTCCCTTTGCAGTATTAGTAAACACGAATAAGTAAGAACAGTTTGTGTTTCTATTTAACAGAAGTGGAAAGGTAAGATGTATATGGGAGGAAGAGGCATGTTCAGACTGTAAAAGAAAAAAAATTACATTGCATTACTTATATAGTTAGGAAAAGAAAAACAAGCCAGTTACCAAAAATGTTTAATTCGTAAAAGTTTAATGTCAACTTACTTATAAAAATGAAAAAATATTTTAACATTCACCATACAATTGAGCAACCTGCCCCTACCGACTATCAGCTCTAGGAAAGCACTTAATGAAATGATGATTGTGTTAAAATAAAGGCTAATTCAGGGATGTATGCTGTTTAACAGAGGAAAAAAGAAAAGGAAAAAAAAAAAGAACATCCTCTCATTTGCAGGAAGCTAGATGCTTAGCCTAGTTTTTAAAGCTAATTACAAAATCCTCTTTCATACTGGTCCAGATGTCTTGATAATCTCTTCTTCTAACAGAACTGTGAAAAGAAAACAAATATAAGATCTTCATGCAGCTTGCTTCTAAATCATTTCAAACCAAGAAGAAAATGACATCATGCTTAAGATGTGAAAATTATCAGATAAAGCATTTGCCTATGCCATACTAGTTTTCCTTCACTCAAGTAGAGTTACAGAGTAACTGCCACATTACAGAAAATTTTAGGGACAGATGAACTCTTTGCTCTATGTGCTGTAACAAACAATTTCTAAACTTTATAAATTATTTACATATCCTAGAGTACAGATTTGACCTATATTCAGTCAGAATATAAGTAAAACTTTATTGCATTTAAAAAATGAAAATGTTTTCTGCGTCTTATTTGGTTATGTGTGCATCTGCAGAGCTGCAACATCCTTAACATGGAACAACAAAGACTGGTTGTTACTGCACCTATGCTGTAAATGTTATACATCTTCATTAAGTAATTCTCCACTTCACTGTATATTACTGTTTCCAGAAGCTTTTGAAATTCTTATTTCCTGAACTTAAAAAAAAAAAAAAAATCAAGTTATCACTATCCCACATTTCCTGACACAGGAATCTCTGTGTCAGAAATGACAGAAAACATCTTTTTTTTACATCTGTCCTTCTTTTCAGAGTAAAAGAAAAAGGTCATATTAAAAATAAGGCCAATAAAAATAAAAAGGTCAAAAAAAGATCTACTTTATTCATAGGTGTAGAGATTATTCATCTTTCAGGGAACCAAAACAAAGACAGAGATGGACTTGCCACAGCTTTGTAAGGCAGAGCAGAGAATCTCCATCTGAACATCACCAGGTCTAAGTCAATGTCCTGACTTTTCTTGCTCTGCCTCCCTTCACACTCATGTGTTCTCATATCTTCAACCATGGTTATTTTTCTAACCTAAAGCTATTTGGCAATATCACTATACAAAAATTAATCAATAGGTTAGCAAATAACTACAAGTCAAGAGAAACTCATTTGCTGTAAAACAGAAAATTAAGCACAGGGCCTGCCTACTAGCAAATATGCAAAGCAGTCTAATGGTCTCACCTTCCATCTGTTTCCACATTCATTACACACAACAAAAGTTGTCATAGGTTCATCAGCACTGCGGGTTTGAACCTGCCGCAAAAGCAAGAGCCAAAGTGGAAAAGGAAAATTAACATCTTTTACTAGTACACATTCAGAGTTAATTTTAGACTTTAGTTTTAAACCATTAAGAAACACATTCGGATAAAAACATAAGTTAATTATTCATTCCAGTTAAAACCAGACTTGCATACAGACTATAGAATAGACCTATAAGCTTAAGTTTTAACAGATTTACAAGTCCTAAAAATATCAGTTTCAGCAAAGAACCAGTTTGCACATACTTCACAGGAAACAGTCTGCAGTAAAACTACACACTCAGTATAGCTTTCCACATATTTACTGATGAAAAAGCTTAGAAGCTTCATGATTGAGAAAAATAGCTTCCTACTTCAAGCATCTATTACACAGTATTACATTATGAATTTAGTTGATTCTATAATCAAAGATTTATGCCCTGCAGCACTGCTAAACAAATTAAGGCACTTTTTTTTGTATATATTTCCTAATTAAACTAGAAATGGTTCTAGGAATTATTATAAATAAGGGTCTAAATAAAAGTCAAATTATAGATTATATGTATCTGCATTCTTGCTATTTATTTGCTTTGAAGAAAAATACTTTATATTACACAGTAAATTAGTTCTTTTTTACTAATAGCATGTTACAAAAATGGAATCAGAAGAGAAAGGAAAAATCTCAGCATTGCACTAAGCTGACATTTGAAGCCATGGAGATCCTCAGGTGGCATTTACATGAAATTTTTGTAAACTGATGCAACAAACACTCTTCACGTAAGCACATGTAAGTATTTCAGATTGTCTCAAAGACTTTTGTTCTTTGTTAACATTCTGTTAAACATTCATTTTGTAATTGGAACTATTTTTCTCTTTGACAATCTTTATAGAGAAGACAAAATTTGAAAAAGAAAAATGAACAATCTGTACAATCACGTACCTGAGTATACGTACAGTTCTTCTTTTTACACTTGCCACATGTAAACAAATCAGTTTGGGTGCCTCCTGTTTTAGCCATCTGGTGCTCTCTGATAGCTTCTTTGGTCAGATTTTTGCGCATTTCCTTCAGCTCATCACTTGCCATTTCCTGTTACAGCAGATAAACAGCAGAAAGTGTTTACAGGAAAGTTTGTTTTAAACAAGCTGTTACCGCTGTTCATACCACAGAATTCTGAAGACACAGATCATTTTGACTCAGAACCCACAAAAAATTCTTTATGAAAGGGGAAAGTAATTCTATACATTTAATTTTATTCTATCATTTAACTTATAAGGCTTCAGTTGGGATGTTTCACAAGCTAAAAAAACAAGTCTTCTTTTTTTATGCAGATGAATAGTCAGTAGAAGTTTCAATACAACTAGAAACATCTACTTGCGAATACAATTCTGAACTTCAGAAAATAACAAGGCACAGAAAGATAAGAACATCTTCTCCCTTGGTTAGGTTAGGTTACTTGCGTAATTATCTCATTGACCTACAGAAGACAATTATCCTATAAAACCCCTTTATATTGTTTATCTGTATATTTGTACTAAGAAATAGGAGCATAGCCAGGTAGGCCAGTATCTAGCCATGCTTATCATTACTGAAAGCTAGAACACCAGTATTTCTCATTTACCTTGGAAGTATGATTCCAAAGCTGAGATCCATGGATTTCATTAAGTCTGTACAATAAAATGGTCTGCTGAATTGCACAATCCCTCATTAATCTACCCCACAACCCTCCTGTCAGATGTACATTAAGCACATCCTTTGTCACAAAGACAAACTTGCACCAGGTCTGACTGCCAGGCAATGGTTCTCAACAAATAAATAAATAAAAATCCAAGATTCACTGCTACAAATACGACACTACCAGTGATGCAGGAATAAGACAGGGCAGTTCCTTATGAATAACCCATCCCAAGGAAGATACTGGACTTCATTTTAGACAAGAAATTTTTCCGTCAACCCCAAATGTGTTGCTTTATTCTTAACTCCATCAAGTCTAAACTGCCTGACAGCAGGTTTCCTTTTCAGGGAGAATTCTGCAAAGTGCTATTCCAAATCAAGACTTAATCAGATTTCTAGTACTGATGCTACAGCAGTGTCACTAAAGGACAAAATAAACAGTAATATCTCTTAATAGCAATTCATCACCTCCTGAGAATTAAACTCCTACTTAAAGAAGCCTTCCTTCCTCATTCAAGGAGCTGCATCTAAGTAGAAATATATATAAAAATTTATCATTAGTCATCTATTCCAAGTTACAATTATTAAAAACCTTGCAAGTTTAACAATGCAAGCTGATGCATGAAATTGCACAGTTTGACAGTTCTTTTTAACTTCCGTTGCCATATTGAGTTGTGGATATTTTTACATCCTTGGCAACATATGGATTTTCAACTATTGCATACACTCAGTGGGTTACCTCTATGCAAATGGGATCTCTCTAAATACTGTATAAATAAATCAAATGTTATTTTTTTTTCTAATAAACTTCCTTTATTTTTAAGCTTTTGTTAGATCAGATTTATTTTCATAAAACATCACACAAACAACTAGCTTCAAAACATTACACAAATAACACAGAATCACTGATTTTTTTTCTTTAAAAAAAGGCTCTAATATGCAGGATCTTCAGAACTGTATAGTAACCAAGTATGCAGAGCAAAGACACTGGTCTATTTTTCTTCACTAAATTGTTACCCTTGAATTCCACACATACATGGGATGATATTTTCATTTTCTACCATTTCAGTTAAAGCTCATCTTTATGAAATCAGGTTTTTAGTCATCAAATTTATAATCTTAGTCCAGAAAGAAATTATGTACTTAAAAGATGGTCACTGGACAACATGAAATGTTTGTTTGTGTATGTGTACATATACTCAGAGTTAAAAATAACTCAAGCTACTCACTGGAGACACCATCCCCATTTCTGTGTATATATAAAGACTCCTTTATTGGTCTCTGCTTGCCCTGCTCTCTCTACAAAGCTATAGAAAAAGCTGTTCTCTAGAATAAAGTTAATCAGGAATTTTACTATATGATGATAAATTTAACTTCTTCCAAGACTGCAAGATTCTGTATACCTTATACCCAGCTGTGTGCATGCACGTATAAGTACAAGGCCTGAAGACAGAATATGACATATAACAGCAAGACTACAAGACAGCTCTTAACCACAGTTCATTTTCTCTCCTATAATATTTAATTTCATACTTCTTAATTCCAACATTTATTTTGATCTGTAAAGATAGTGAGCATCTCAAGAGGAACTTCTATTAAAGTGTTCTGAATATTCTTTCAAGACCAGAAATTCAATTTAAGGGGTAATTTTAAGGGCAATTCTTCTAACTAAAAGAGATGAAACAATTAAAAAAAAAAAAGAAGTGCAGATAGCTTACATAATTTTTTTCTAACAAAGACAGGCCAGGACATAAGTCACATAGGGAAATAGTTCCAAGGTCCTTTCTTTACTTACCTCTGCTGTCATTTTGGCAAACTTGTCAGGAGGTATGTTCCCACATAACACGTTTTTCCTTAAATTAGGATTCTTTGTGTCCTTGAGATTAGCTATCCTACTTCGTACCCTATTTTTGTATTTCATATCAGTGTTTTTTAATTCTTGAAAAATAGGTGCTTTGGATTTAAGGAACAAAACGTTAACAAGTAAACACTATCAAGCAGTCAGTGCTGAGGCGGTCTTTGTAAAGACGCTTTCCCAGTGCTGAACAAGTCCTTTTGCTCCTCCACCCCAAACAACAGTTCCTTTACTGTTCAACACAGCAGACAACACACATTGTCCCTCCCTCTGGCTTACGTGCAGTTTTACACAGGGTCAGTAAAATGTACATTTTGGGGTGGTAGGATGTTAGTGAAGATTCTCACAAAACATTCATGAACTTAAGATCAGTTCTTCGATTTCATTCTGAGGACGAATTAAATTCTAAATTAAATATTCAAACATTGGCAAGCTCATTAACAGAATTTTAAAATATTTTTTTCCCAAGAATTTTCCAAGCAAACAGGAAATTCCTTAACAGGAATGATGGTTGTCAAGTTTTAAGGCAAATCATTTAGGCTGCGATATTTTAAAACACTGAGTTTCTGCACAGTGTGTTGAACACAGTTTGCTTCCTTTTGTTTTAAATGAAATAAAAGAATATTCAATGTAAGGAAGAAGTCAATTATTTTTAACATTTAAACTTTTTTAAAAAAACTTTTAACAAATATTCTTATTTTAAGCCTATTTAAACTAATTTTTAACTTTTAACAAAAGTTCTTATTTTAGAGCACATCGGTGTAAAACAAAGGATATCTTCTTCAATCTGAGAACCCAGCTCTTCCTCATCAGCACCAATAGCAACATAATCATCTGAGGAAAATAAGAATTAGAATATTAGCAATCTGACAGTCTTATCAGCATTTTATACCACCTGGACAACCCTTCCCAGTCTCTGAAACAACGCAAATTATGCAACCACAGTTAAGTTTCCTTTTCTATAGAAAAATATAGTTTATTATACACTTATGTAATAGTAATAAAGTTAAAAAGGTAAGACAAAAAAATCTGATTTTTCAGAAAGAAAAAAAATTCTCGCCACAAACAAACAACAATAAAAAATTTTGTCATACAACAAGTTTTCAAATATCCTAACCAGCAGGCACCTAAATCCACGGTATATCTGCATGTGTAGAGTACACTCAACTACCAAATGTTTTGATATTTGGGGTGATTAGATAAGTCCCCAGAATGCAAGTGTGTGCATTTAATGAGGGGGTTGTGTGCACATGTGTTTGTGCTGTGAGAGAGAGGCAGTGCATGAGAGAACACCTAAATGGGAGAAAACAATAACAGAAACATTAATAGATATTAAAAAAAAAGTTAGAGAAAATAAACCTTGGCAATCTTGACAATACAATACTTTAACTGAAATGTCTCATAAATAATTGTTCATCAATTCTGACCAACCCTGTTACTCAATAGTATACCTGCCCTGCAGCATAGGGCAAATTAGATAGAGTATGCATTTTCTTCCTTCTTATTTAAGCATGAGTGGACTTCAGTCAGCAACTCAGACATTTCTGTCTCATGCAGAAGGCCATTAAAACAAGCAAAATAAATCCCACTGTACTTTGGGTTTGGTATTAGACCCAGGGATCAGCAGGTAACATATGCAGTAAGAGGTGATACTGCAAACAGAATTCTTGAAAATCTAACTAAAATTACAGCTATGCAGGAACATGACTACTAAGATGCTATATGCAATCATCTGATCACAAATTATTTTAGAATCAGATGAACTACATATCACAGGACAATAAATCATGATCTTCGGTCAACTTTGGTAACAGGCTGTACTTGAATATTTAACTGAAGTGTGAAAACAAATGTTTTGCAGCTTCCCTTACATTAGGGCAGGTCATGTTAAGCGGAACAGTGGAAGGGGAGTTAAGTCCTAAGTTCTGATGGAAAACACTGCAAGAATTCATGCAGGTCATTCTGGGAAGTCCATTTTTCACTTTGCTCCCCATCTACTGTATCATTCCATTTGGCAAAGATGCTCAGGTATACATCAGGTTGGGAAAAAAACCACAAACGAGAGACTACACACTAAAACAATTTACAGTTTCCCCAATGACACAAAGAACGAGCAAGGTGATAATCCTCATCACAAGTACCTAAACTCAAAGTCAGTTTTTTAACAAACAGAATCTGGATGTGACAGGACTTCTTGTGCAAGTAAAAGAAGACGTGTACAGTGATACTCTCACAGACACCAAAGAGAAAGCAACTTCTTCAAAGATTCAAATGAGGCATTATGCAGGCAATATCCTGAAAGATGCCATGAAAGGCAAACCTCATTGAAGGCAGGATATCAGATAAATGGAATCCACAAAGCATCCTGTATCACCAGCAACAAATAAATAATTAGAAAAAAAAAAAATCCCATCGTTGCCAAGGTTGCTCAGTATTCGTAATTTGGATGACCACACAATACCGGCCTATAGACATATATACATAAACGGACATAATCTGAGGAAAAACTTGCAAGGCTAGAGGGGGGAAGGGTGAAGAGGAGAAGGAAAATAGTTAAATTTGAAAATATTTTCTGCAAAGCTTACCTCCTGTTCTGAGCGCTGCGGAGAGCATTTCTCTGCATTTCACTCGTACAGAATCCGAGGTGCTTGGAGCACGGGGAAAAGAAGGGATGAAAGAATTTGAGGGAGCATTACCCTCCTCCTTCCTGTTGCTGGAATTACTACTTGAACTGCTAAAAGAGAAGCAGAAAAAAAAAACATTTTTTCCCCACTATCAACAGCTTAGCTCCAGGACAAAACCCAGTTCTTGAACTACATCCATTGGACAGTAATCAACAAAAAGAACACAGATCACATTTTTAAAGTTATTTAGGGCTCTACTACAATTCAGCAAGCATCTTCAAAATACTAACCAGAGTGAATTCTATACAGAGAGATTTTTTTTAAAACCTCTATATAGCAGATTTAAACTTAAATTCTCAGTTCTCTCTGATGTGCATGAACGTGTAATTTTTCTTCACGGACTTTTCAACTCACAAAGGGACAAGTGACTGAAAGTGCAATTTCATTTTGAGAACTGTTGTGAACAGGTTCACTAAAAGCAGAATTGCACGAAAAACCCTTCTGAATAGCATTTTTCAAGTGTTCTTTAGTTCCTCACATCATGAACAGAGGGCCATTTTTCTGATGACACCTCTACATTTACCAAGTAAGATGCAAAATAAGATGACATTTATTAACAAATGCAAACAGAAAGAAGTGCTAAGCCTCTGATATATATAATTCTACCAGAAAATTGCAACTAGAATCTGTTTTAAGTTCTGAGAGCTCTGTAGTAGTACTGAGAGAGAAAAGTATTTAACAGAAAAGATGGACAAAAAATGCTCTTGAATAGTCTGAAAACCACAGGTCAAAGTGTGAAAATATGAGCCTTTTTTTTCCTTCTTTTTTTAAAGTGTTTAGCAACTGCATGATGTACTTCCCTGGCAACACAGCATTTCTTATATAACACCATGCATTCAACAGAAAAATCCACAGACTCTCTAGTATGGCAAATTTGTACAAAAAAGTACTTGTATATACTGGTTATTTCTCAGGCTAGTATTAATTTGTATCTAAGGGAGATTATTTGTATGGTCATCACAGACAAAATACCTTTCTTCTCTTGCATCAGGACTGCTTTGTGAGGAAGAGGCAGGCTCCTTTTTCTTTTCTTCAGAATCTTTATCAGTTGAAGGTCCATCTGGAAATCAAAATTAAATAAAAAAAAAATCAGAAACGAAATCAGTAACTGATTGAAAGAAGTGGTAGAACATCTTTGATGATTTTTTTCTGGGCCAGTTACAAATGGTATTAACTTCCACTCTGCTTTGACCTCCTTTTGAGGTATTTACTCCCTCTTCCCTGCTCAGCCAAATGAAATGTATGCTTGCACTTCAGATCACAACTAGCCAGAGAAGGCATAAAAAACCCCAACAAAACAACAAAAAAACCACCTCTACACTTCCCTTTTGCCTACTTTGCTGTGGAGAAGACAGCTTCTTCAACTATTGCATGGAGTCCCCAAGGCTCCATGCAATAAATATAAATTCCCACTAAATACATCTCATTTTTTTTAATTATACTCAAAGGATTCCTACTTGAACATTAACAAAAAGAAAAAAAAAAAGTTCATATACTTTTGAAGAGTTTTCCAAACACGCACTGAGTAACTTTTATAATTACTTTGAAGTCAGCTGCTTTAAAGTTTAAAAAGACTTCGTCTTCCCTAGATGGAATATGTTTAACAATGATTTTTACAACACCTGAAAGAATAAAGCAATCAGTCATTTAAAAGGGCATTCACGACATTTAACTTCATTCTAGCGAGAAAAATAGAAATAGCCTGTTACTGTAAAGGGAATTCAGAGGGACTAAACCAAGCTCCTAATTCGACTTGTTGTCTAGAAAGGATGACTCCCTCCACTGCCTATAGAGAAAGCTTAGTGAGAGTGGCTTCAGTCACCTTAAATTACATTTTGTGAATTGCTCTTTCTCTGCTCCCTCACAAATTTGCCATTACTTTGTCTTCTCTTCCAATCCTGTAGACTATATTGTCAACAAAAACATCTACCACAAACTTTAAAAAATATTCAAACCAGATAAAGCAAAACAAAAAAAAAACAATCTGATTACTCTCAAGTCTTTCAATGGAGATGTTCTAAATTAACCACCTAAATCCTTGCTTATCAAAAAAAAAAAAAAAAATCTGATTTTTAGAAGGCCCCCGTCTCCCACCCCGTCCTGCCAGGGTGATAGGCTAAAGCGTTTGGTAAACTGTAATTGTGAAAGAAAAAATCTGGAGGCACCCGGGTTGCAGCAGAGGTCTGTTCTAGCGCAGCTATGCCACTTTCTAGAACCTGAGCCATACTCCAAGAAACCTTGTGAACCTTAAAATTTCAAATCAGTTTGTCTGAAAATTTTGGACAAAAACAAACATTTGAAAATGATGGGGGTAAATGAGATTACATACACATCCATAACATTAAATTCTCTATCATGCCTGTCCTCCACTACCACAGAGAGAATTTATGTGAATATGCACATTAAAATTGGGATTTGCTTTCTTTCTGAGTAAAACATATTTTAGGTCTTGTAACAGAGAACATCCTTGACCAAATCAGTTTATAGCATTGTTTTCTTAATGAAGTGACAGCTGCCACGACTGGACTGTGTCCTCCAGACTGCAACTTCTTAAATCACTTGAGAAGAATTACAGATTTTTTGTTTAATCCAGTTTCAAAATCTGGGTATACATTTATAACATTAGTAGCTGATCACTGGAAATATTCTCTCAACCGTTTAAGCCTGTATTTTCCAATTTACACCCCATAAAGATGAGAGAGGACAAGCAATCCAGTGTCAAGCAGTGTTTTTTTTTCTTAAAACTTGCACATCAGAAAGAAAATCAGGCAATTAACAGTCTGCTAGATCCCATGTGAACCAATCTCTAGAGAAAGATTTAAAAAAATACATATTCCTAAGTAATTAAACTTTATGAATTAACTACTTTTAAGTCAATGGCAAATCACAGCTTAATAGTACTGAGGACAACCACAGGAATTCTAACAAATTAAGATAAAAAAAGGTCTTCTGGAAAAAGTATTTAAAAATGAGCAAGCTCAAAAGTGACTCATCAGAAAAGTCTAGAGCAGCATAAAAGTATTAGAATAATTTTAATTATATTAAGATCATTTAAAGAGGCATGCTTACTTCTTAAAGTTTATACAACTATAAAAGATATTCCAAACTCTTCCAATGAAATAATTTCTCTAGAGTCAAACATTACAGTGTTCTTTGTCATTCAAACCAACTTTTTGAGGTAATAATGTATGGTCAGAGACAAGATCACTAAACTAATGTGAATGTCAGAAGTCAGTAGCTTCATTGTGCATTTTAAGTTAATATTACTATATATCTAATGACCTTTAAGTCTAGTATTATATATCCAGTGAACTCAAGATATTTGCTAGTAAAAGGGGAAAAAAAAGCCAATTCAAAGTTATTAATTTATAAATTTAATCTTAAAGAAATTTAAAAAATACTAGGATATTTTTCTGAAAGGTTAATGAAAGGTTGGTATTTCCTTGATGTATATGAGAATTTCATCTGTAGGTTGTCATGCAACATTAAGTCAGATATCACCACCAAAACTTGGAAAGTTTCCCGAGTATTCAGTTTAAATAAGTTAAGAGAAGAAAAGGTAACAGATGGCCTAGTTAGTAATTTAACAGTGATTCTCATTTTCAGTAATGCTTTAGTCTCCATTTTCCAGACTCTGAGCAACAATGAGCTTAAGATGCATAAACAGGTACATTTGTTAACAATTCTTCTGCAAAATATAATAAGACTTGAAGGTAAAAAACAAAACAAAACAAAAAAACCCCACTCTTCTTAGTATCAGCATAGGTAGGAGGAACAACTGAATTCTGCAAATAACGCCAAAAATTGAGGCACTCTTTGCCTTTTTTTTTAATAGAAAGTGATAAAAAGTGTGTGACAGAAGTTGCAACATGTTTTTATTCTCCTTCATAATACAGGACATAGTTACGTATTACTACCTTGCACTGATGATCCTGAAAAATTATAGCTCTACTAACTGTACTGTGAGTAATTCCAAATATAAATTTGACAGAAAGATATTTCCAAAGATCATACTTACTTTGGAAATTAAGAGATATTCTAAAACTACTTTTGCACATAATCACAGGTCTCTCAGAGAGACCTATACAGATACTATCAGTAGTAAACAATATTCCTGCACTCAGGAATAATTCAGAAAGTTGATTTTCTCTCTCTCCTAGAAAAAGTAAAGTCAGAATGTTATTTCATGCCCTTGAACAATTTGACTGAACAACAGCAGGAACATACTTGTATGAGAGTCCTAGACTGTACCAGTTTGATCCAGTAGAATCAAAACCAGGTTCAAAATAACAGAAGATTTTATACATAAATTTGAGTAATAATACACTTCTACAGAGCCTGGCTGACATTATCTTCTCTTAACAACATTAAGCACTGAAGCATACTTTCTTAAAATTACTGAGACATGCATTTTTGTAAAACAGACGATTCAAAGTGCTCTCAGTTCAAGTTTCAGGTTTTATTACTGCCAACATATGATCACATGCATACTTAACATCAGTTTATCATCCAGTCATATTTCATTTCCAGTCCAGTACATAAACCCTAGGTTTACTAAGCTACAGGTCAAGACATTCTTTTTCAGTGTATACTCTTAGGTTCAGCAAGCATTTACTTGTGATGAAGAGCATTAAATTCCTTAAAGGAAGTCATTCGGGATAAATACAGAGAAACACACGTTATAACCTATAATATATTTATAATCTCCACAGCATAACTGTATATAATATAAATACAATTATGTGTGAATACATGTAGTATATGCATATGTATATAACCACACATACTCACTTATTCGCAAATCCCACATCACTATTTGCAAATTCCATGTTAGGACTAAAGAGTATTTTATTCTGAGAGTATAATTTGCTTCCTTATCTAAACTGTGATCAGCTGGGCCACAAGGTTTAACGCTTTCACCATAGCACCTGAAGACCTGATCCTGCATTGTCATTTCACTTGATGCCAGCCAGCTACAGGCCAGCTTCTCACCTCACTGAAAACTTGGTATGGCTTGAATAAGCCATAAATCTCTCTCTTACGATCAGGTGATTTTGAACTTCACTTGAATTCTTCTCATGCTACCCATGCATTTTTAAAACCCAAGTTCCAAAAGCATTCAACTTAGATGTTACATGCAGCCTGAACAAAGACTCTTTCCTAAATTTAAAATGTCATTTATAAAAATAACTCACAAAGACTTCAGTTCTCTGAGTACAATGCTTGGAATGATTAACAGCTGTCCGCTCCGGTTGCCATCTTTGATCCATACCATTTTACATGCACTATAAACAGCATAAGCGAAACTGATTTCTCAAGTGGTTCAACATAGGGTATTTCGTATTCTTCTGAGAAAGTCAAAACTAATGATAAAACAGAATAAGAGTACTTTGTAAGATTCCCACTCATATTTCAAATAGCCTAATGCCCTATCTTCTATAGAATTCTGAGATTTTAATTCTAATGAATTAATGAGTAAACAGCAGTGACACAAGAGGCAAAACATTTGCCCTACTATGCTTTAGTATACCTTAAGCGTATATTATGATCAAGAAGAATTTTCAGGTTTCAACTGGTTTTAAGTATTTGCTATTTATTTTGCAGTTCCTCACATATTTGGCATCACTTGCTGCAAGTAGCCTTAACGCAGAGTCTAACGGTTGTCCTAAGACGACCGGAATGCAGCAAGCCACGAAGAAAGAGAAGTTCCACCTTTCCCTGTCTGAAAGTTATTGCCACGACCCCTGTGCCGAGCACAGTGATGGCAACATAGGCTCGATCATGGAACTGATACAGTTGAAATCCACTCCAGAAGAAAAACAAAATCACTAGCTTCTATCTGGACAGCACCATGCTCCAAATTACCGTGTAGCCACAGGATCATTAGCTTCGGCACAGGATGGTAAGAGAATGTCAGGGCCACCACTTAGCAGCAGCAGCCTGTGCTTGGACAGATCTATAAAGATCCCTACACCACAATCTTATTCTAGATTTTGACAGCAAGAACACCTTTTGGTCCTAACACAAGGAGAACAATTCTCTCTTCATTTCAGTTAAACTGTTTGAACAAGGAACAGTCAGCTACAGATATCAATATATTCTGACAAGTTTAACTGACTTAAAATATGGGGTTAAAGAAAAATAGAAGACTATTTTTACTGTATTCCAATAATTTAATATACTGTATTTACAGTATTCTGATAAAAAAAAAAGAATCTTTCCTGCATATTATTGCCTAAATTAAACTGAAGTATAAAACTAAATTGAACCAGGACTTTTTAATTCATTTTAATTCATTATATAATTACTATATAAACAAAATATTAAAAGATATATGAATCTACTTAACTGGGTAACACAGCTGCTGCCACTTTTAGAAGTATTTAGAGTACTTCAAGCGAATAGCAATGTCTCTATTTCTCCAGTTATATATCTTATCACCTTTATCCAGATATATATTTGATCGCAACCCTAGAGCTGAAATTTAAACATAAAAAGTATGTGTTTAAGTAGTATTACCTAACTTTACGTTAGGTGGAGAAATAGCTCTGGTATAGGGGCTGCTGCTTCTTAGTAAAATACAGAAACTGTGGGAACACATAGTATGAAAACAGTTAAAATTTCTCTTTTTTTTTTCCAGATATATACTGACAAAGGCATGAGGTCATTTCTACACCATTCACAAAAGAAAAGTGTTTGATAAAACACTTCATAAATGATAAATTGAGGATAACATCAAATGTTAGATTTTAACACTTCCTGATATTTAACATATTTTTCTAGAATGTCAAATCCTGAAATTTGTAGAAATTAATAAAATTTGGTTTCTGCTCTACAAATTTAAGTTTCCTAAATCATAATGTATTTGAAATGTGATACAAAAAGACAGAGTACACCACAATGACTGAACAAAAATATCTAAAATACTCTAAGCTTTGAGTGTGTCTAACTGCATTAAGTGCACCAAAATAACCTTGAATAAAAACACACTAACAGAAAGGATTTCTTAGCTGCATTCCTTGCTTACCTGGGAAATTAAGCATATAATTTTAAATAGTGAGTTAATAATACTATGAAGATTTTTAGAAAGCACACATCTACTCAGAGAAATAGTTATTGTCTGCAAATTGTAAGAGATTTTCAAAGTCAACTTTTCACACTGCTCTATCCCTTTCACCAAATATTTTATAACCGAACTTCAAAACCTCCATGCTTCTATGTAAGGTTCTGCACAACCTCTTCAGAATACATGTTATATTTGACAAAGGAAATAGAGTCAAGAACAGGCTCATTAGCTGTTCGTTACGCTAGCTGAGCAACAGCAAGCAATGAGACTTCAGAACTGAGTCATGTCACAAAAAGTGTTTTCCTACTGCTTCTCAGTTCCAACTAAAATAGCTTGACTTTGTCTTCGGACACACTTCACAGTAGTGCAAAACAATGGTGATAGTCAAAGAGGGGGAAAAAAAAAAAAGAAAAAAAAATCAGCGCAGAAACTTTCGATACTAAAACAGGAACTCAGATAAATTTAAAGAAAGGTAGTGACATGGACGTAAGACCACATATAGTCAAAACATGCAAGCACAGTTTAAAAAAGAAAGGAAGTTTGTGCTGTCATACCTAACAGCTTTTTCCAAGACTTAATAAGAGACTTTGCTAAAGATGTAACTTCTTCATCTGTGCTTTGCTTGCGTATTGCATTCACTGACATTCCAATTCTGGTAGACTGCAAAAGAAATAAAAGTATACGTCATAAATTGTCGTAAGTAAATAAAACTTATTTTTTTAATAAATTATTTTATTTACTTCTATATTTTACAAAGAAATACAGCAATACTAACACTTGTTCCCTGCACAGTTTTTTTTTTCTTGGCAGAGCAGCAGAGGATTAGGGGAGTCAATCAAAAGATTTTGCTTCTAAATCACTGCAAAGAAACTCTACAGAACAATCTACCTAATTGTTTTTTATTTATGACATTCAACAAGTTTAATAATGTAAAAAATCCTACATAACAGTATAGTTAAGGTTCTAACTAAAAATCTTAATCTTCTATGGAGAAAAAAAAAATGCTTCAGCTTCTTTGAGCTTGCTGCTTCTTTGAGAAGAAGCTTGCTAACCACTTCAGGCACTTCAATACCCTTAGAGTTCCCATTCCCTGTCTGTAAAAGAAACTGTTATATCAACTGGAAGTAACATGTATTATTATTATGCTCCTAATAATTTTGGCAATAGATATCAGCAAAATTTTGGCAATCTGCTTTTAGATATAAGCAGTAAGAACAGCCTACCCATTTGAAGAGACAATGTTAGTGACACTGCTGCCACCTACAGAGTGACAAAGCCACTCCTTTTTAGACTTAGAAGATGAAGACACAAATTTAGCAGCAAAAGTTTAATATACTTTAACTAATGTGTCAGTATAAGATGAATATGTACAATGCTTGCAAATTTTTCATTTGGATGAGGGGGAAAAAAAAAAACACTTACCAACACAAGCAAGTTCTTATTTGACATCTTACTTTGATGACTATTTTTTGGATTATTTTTAGAATGGTTGGATTATTTTGCACTTATTACTTGCAGGACTCAAAAATATATTTTATTTACTTCAGCAGTGATTTATCATAAATTGTCTTTTTAAATGAAAATTCAAATCTTTGTGCTATACTAAAAATGGAAATTTGTTTCTGTAAATTACTCCTCACAACCCCCACAGAGCACAGCTTTGAGAACCACAGCTATGCTAAATGACTGGAGATGTTTTAAAATATTTAGCAGTTGCTTCCATCCAAACATGGGTTTATGTTTCAACCCATAAGCTGCTGAATTCAGGAGACACATCAAATCACTTCAGACCTCAGCATCAATTCTTAACTTGTACTTTAGACTGAAGAAAGTAGCTACTCATCTGCAACTCACGTTTTTCAGGATGGACTCTGCACATTGACATAAACAGAAAGCATCAACTAGATGGAGTAGCTCTTGTGCTCCCTTTCCATTTTCCCCTTCTGTGGCTGAGCACTGAACAGAGGCTACTGAGAGTGGCTGTGGAGAGCCCGGGGTACGATTCCTTCTACATCTTCTCAGTCCCTGCACAGCAAGGATCTAGGGAGAAGCCAATGGCGGGTATGGGGTGCAGATGTGCAGAAACTTTGAACTGACTCCACCACACACTAACATTTTGCATTTATTCCTTTACAGTGGCTTGCATATTCCTTTCATGATACACTTGTGCAATACAACAACTAGTTTCAAAAAAAGTGTAACTCACTAGTCGGCATTGCTCTCTTTTGACACATCAAATACATGTTCTTGGTACTATATTCAGACAACAAAGTTCAAAATGTGTTTAGAACTCCATCAAATACTATCCTCCATAAAACAAAGACAAAACGAAAATGCTATTAATGATTATCTACTCTCATCAGAGAAAGGGGAAAACACCAACATATGACATTATCTAAGTACAACTCAAAACACAAATTAACTTAATCTCTTCCTCTGATGACACAAGAGAAAAAGATTATGGTAACTGTCTGAAATCTTGGCTTTCTTAAGGTAGCATGTAAACACTGCTGATTTGTTTGCTTTAATTTAGCGCACTCGAGCATATTAAAGCATATTAAAAAAGACTCCCTCTTCAGCATGTCAAAAATACGTTTGAAATGCATTTCAGATGTAGTTCCAGAACAAGTTCAAGTTCTAGAGCATTCCTCACTTCTTGTTTAAGAGACTCAGAGATTCACACAAAAAAACTGCTTTCTCCTCAAAACATTTGAGGTATAGTCCAGGTAGCTTTTAGCTGGCAAGCACACAGCATAAGTAACCTACATCCAAACCCAAAACAAATCTTACAGTGGCAGCTACTCATCTAATTAAGCCTTTAACCACATAAAAAACGGCACATAGCTGAAGAGGGAAAGCAACCACTGAAGCAAGCAGAGATATTATAAACTCTAAAATGTTAAGAAAGCATCAGGATCATCAGAATCTGTGAGCACCTGAAATAAAGAGCTGGATCAAACTCTGAAGCTACCTCCAGGTTCCCAATTCTCCCAACTGATGAACTACCAATAAACAGCACACACCACCATCAACCCACCCATAAAGAGTATAGACCCCTGCTTAGCTCTGCATACCTTCATATGCACCCAGTAAAACCTGCTAGTTAAAAGAAAGGCAGTTTGTCTCACTGTCACCTGTGCACTTCCTAGAACGCACCCTATGGAAATGCTGCCCTCAGTACTGTGCAGTTGCTAAACTCATCTGCAATTCTGACCACCAGATAGGCACATGCTAGGACAGCGACCAGATCTCTGCATAGTCGACCGAGGATCAGTTTGCTTACATATAATTTAAGATGTAGTAGTATTATTGTCCAAAACCACTTAATCTTTCTGTGGCAAATATGAGGCAAGAAAGACCTGAGACATAAGATAAAACCAAGACTGCTGAAGCATCTATTTCAAGCCCTTGTAAAATTTTCACAGGATTTCCCCAGACATTCCTGTCACACAACAAGCTGTTGACTTGTTAAACAGTAATAATGAATCCACCACATGAGATATTATAGAGAGATATTTGATGTAGCCAGTTCTCTAAATTACTTAAAAATGGGTTTAGAAGTATGTATTTGGTCTGAGTTGGTCTGAGTTTCATCAGTCCAAAGACAGATATTTCAATCTCTGAAGAGAAGTCAGTCCTCCCACTTTCTCACCAGTATCCTCCTTGAGACTGTCACTCTAATGAGAAATTTCTTAAGATTACTCCCTATTTAAACTGTTGCTCTGTCATTTGTTGCGTAGCAAATTTGTGACACTAACTTGCACCTAACTCAGCATACTTATAAATCACTCAACAAAACTAAATTTTAACCTAAATATGCTGCTAAATGCATATTATATTATCGGTGTTACAGCACTCCTCTGTTCAAGAAGAAAAAAAGAAAAATATTTTGGATATGGCAGCAGATGTGTCTCTCCTAACTAAACCTACAGGTAATCTATTGAGTCATACCTATTTACACTTGAGATTTTTAGGTGTTTTGGATCCATGACCAGTAGCTATAACTTAGCAAAAACTTGTTTTTCAATCTCTTCCAGTTCAAATGACTACCACAGGAAAGCAGATATTACAGTAAAATTACAGTACATAATGATGACATAGAAAAAAGTCTTCATTTGTCTTTACTAATTTTCACTGGGTTGATATTCAGTTACTTTGGCCAAAAAGAAATCCTGAATTACAAGGCAAACACTGAAACTTTTTTTCAGAGAACTTATAAGAGCAATATACTATGACAGAGATAGGTATAGGCGTACAGGTGCAAGTGTGACCATGCAAGTGAGAGAGTTTACGGGAATTAAACACACCACCACTTTCTACACAAGGGAATAAGAGGGATGAAGTTGCCTATATAATTATTGCAATATTAACACTATTAATTGTTGTAATACTAATGCTATAAACACCTCAGGTTTGGGTGGATGAGAAGCACAGCCTACTTGAAGACTCCCGTGTTTGAAGAAAGAGATGGAGCAGGTGTGAACTAGGACTCTCTACACTTTCAGTCCAGAAAGAAAAGGAGGTATCAGCTACCATCAGATGATTCGATTCAAAAGGAGGGGGAAACATGCCACATTTGAGTTAGGATTATCTGCAAGGCAAATTTCTAAGCAGACCTTTCCTTTTGTCCATGATAAATTGAATAATTTTTTCCACTTAACTAGAAAGACCAATTTTAAGAGTTTGCTACTGAAATAAGACTGGCTATCTCGTAATAATGCTGATTGATAATAATGCTTATAGTAATACAAATCGTGCACTTCACTATCATCATTAGAGAGATATTTTTTAAAGCATACCAGCAATATAAAATCATACCTGCAACAACTCAAGTGTCATGGGAATATTCTTAAGCTCCTTTAATAAATCAAGTGCTCCAGCCTGAAAAAAAAGAAAAGTAAGTTTAATAGCAACCACATCTTTCAAACATAATTTCAACTTCCTTAAAGTCTCCAATTTAAACTATCACTTCCCAATTCTTTGACAAAACAATTTCAAGACAAGAAGTGTTGTTTTTCACACTCCAATCATTAACAGATATAAACTCCAAGTTCAAAGTATTCATTCGAAAACAAGGGAAGTTTTATCCTATGCAATACCAGTTAGTGCCTTCAGGGGAAAAAGAGAGGGATACTATCTATACTATGAATTAGTTCACTTCCTTACTTCCTCTAGAAGATGGCCTTAGATGCAGCTCACTGAACTGCATCAGAAAGAAGCAATAGCAATTTTCATTTCTGAATGACCTCACCCATATCAGAACAATACCCTGCAGATACGCTGTTCTATGTCTATCAATAATCCAACCGTTTACAAATAACATTCTTAATTGTATTTACAGTGGTGAGGTAAAGCTATAAACGTATACTGGTTTAAAAATGGTGTTGAAGTTACATTAATTTACTAGAAAACAAGTATATTTTCCCCAGTGGAAAATGAAACTTTACCAGTGTTTACCAGTAAATGCCAAGTGAAAATGCTGAGCAAGATGTCTTATCTGTGTATTTCATTGAATACATTGAATGTACAGATTGATCTATTTAATTTAGAACAGACAAATAACACTTTGGCTCATATCAGACAAGCCAAGCACCAATCTTTTTCAGAGCTCACACTAAGTGCTATAACATCTGGACTAATTTGGTTGTTTATTATTCAGCCATTTGTTACTCAGAACTCCCCCCTTTTCCTCAGCTAAAATGTCAAGGAAAGTAAAAACTAAATGCTATGTAAGTGGTAGTTTCCTAGACAGATTAATTAATTACAGAGACTGAACTGTTAGGCTAATTATCAGTAGCAAACTATCTACACAACTATTGTAATAATTCACTTAAGTGCTCATTACTATTCCCACTGAGATGCTGGTCTTATTAAAAAAAAAAAAAAACTTCATAACTGTCAGCAATAGCTTTCATATTCATTTACTTTAGCCTCTACATCCTTGATATTTCACCTTCTTCATTAAAACAAACAAAAAAGTCTCTGCACTTTCCACTTCTTACTGCAGACATAGGTTAGCAATGAAGGCAACCTCTTAAAGGTTAAGGTGCATCTCAAGTGAACATAGTTCCAAACCTAGGACTTAAGAACAGCAGGAAGGTAACAGACCTTACATAGGAAAGACCACCATCTTCTCATTTTTTTTAATCCACAGAGGTTGAGAAACAAACCCCTGGTGATTTGATACTCTTTCCTCACCTCTCTCAACTCACCCTATTTTGTTTACTTTAATAGGCATTTTGCTCAGCTTTGTTAAATCCTCCCCATTCACCTCTAGATATCATCTGTCGTTGCATCTGCACCATCTGCAATTTCACCACTAAATATAAAGCACATAAAATAACCACTGAAAGACCAAAAGGGATGAAAGTAGAACAATTGTGTAGTGTTCGAATAGGAACAGCTTCAGAAACTTTGAACAGTGCTACCACATCACTGCTTTTCTGAAGATACTTGATGGCAAAGAAGCCACAAAAAAGGAACATTGTAATTCCCACCAGAAACCTGAGTTTTACTTTTTCTATTAATGCTTTCTAAACTTCTGCTTTTATCATTACTTGTATTAAGCATACTAAGAATTACATGCTTTTAAAATTAAATTTAAATTACATGTTTTCTGTTCAAAGCAGCTAAACAACTTTCTATAAGCTCCTATCTTAAAAGACAAATGTTCTCTTTTCCTCAGTGAAGTCACACAAAAAGGCTGACAGTTACAACTTTTCTTTTGAAATATACTTTTTGTTAAAAAAAGTCTACAAAACCATTACTATATTTTTTTTTTGCAAGGCATTTCTGTAATTTTGTAGGAAAAGAGAGACAAAGCCCCATTTCACTCAGCTGAAAGTTGTATTAATGTTCCATTTATCTCTATTCTGTTTTGCATAACCATTCCTCTACCACAAACAAAAGTACTTGAAATGGATTTGGGGCATAGAAATGAAGCAACAATTTTACATCTTCCTTGCTACTTAACAGAGCAGAAATCAATTTCAGGATCTACTCCACAAGGATTTAGTACATCACTCCCCTCAGCTTCTCCTAGTTGATCAGACTGTAACACCAGAAAGATTCATACTTCATATTCACTATATTCATACTTCAAAGCAATATTTCAAACTTTATAGAACAAATTTCTGAAGATAGCACAATTACTTGGTTACATTTATGTTCTTCCAAGGAAAGCAAACTTTTAATAAGATGAAATAATGATGAATTTTCTTCAATAAACTTACGCAGCTGTCCTTGAGGTTTTTAGTCTGTGTGAGCAACCTTGCCTTCCGTACCAGTTCATTAGAGAAACTTCACGGAAGAAAAGTATACTCACGTATGACAAAAGCTATAGGAAGGTGCAGCATACATGCTAACCCAATTGCAGCCTTTCTGAAGAGTAATAATATCTTTTTGAAAGATGCAGACAAACCGTGATGCAACAGCAGAAGTATGTGTCTAGCTGTGTATTAAATACAACATTGCATAATGTCTTGTCCTTTAAAAGAAATTTACATATATCATTTAACTGCAATAACTATTAGTCCTGCTACAATTAAATCTTTAACCAGGGCAAATCACCAAGAGTCTGACTCAGGAAGGGTGTCTGCACTGACAGTCTTTATAGCACATCAAAGGAAATGCCAAAGAGCACTTTGTCACAGGTCACACAGTCACTTTTCTGATGACAGATTAGGATAGGGCGCCTCTTCTCAACTCTTCCTTGACAACTTCTGAGTGAAAAAGTACCATAGCCTTTATATTTATTGATAGGTTTCATGAAATCATTCTCATTCAGGACATGCACAGAATACATACTCAAACACAAAAATTTTATATTTCAAAAAGAGTTATCAGTGGTATATACAAACTGTCAAAAAAAACCTGCTTGTACTGATAAAAACCATGGAAAGGAATATAAACTGTCAGGAACTTCATCATCCAATTTGTTTACTATTATATCAGTATATAATTAGATATCATATCAATACATATTGTCCAATGTCAAAGTGTGTTTCTGAATTTTGCTTCATCTTTATGTGACAATGAAGTCCCATCTTCACAGAAGTGGTGCCACAATTTTACTAAACTTGTATTTTAACTACATGACAGGGCAAAGTAGGTAATCATTGACCACATCAGACCTAAACTAAGCCCAGCAAAAACACTGCATCGCTCACTTGAGCTTTGACAGTTATTTAGGTTACACACATGAGATGCAGCTATCCAGCTGCTGTTAAGCACTACACCCAAACGTCAGTATCCCATGCCCCCAAGCAGCACATTATGGTCACCAGGAGTCTCGAGGGCTCCCCTACTCTGGCACTCCCCACCATCAGCTGCCATGCCAGTACACCACAAAGCTGCTGCTTTCAGTCTATCATCTGAAAAAGTCTTCTAGATAAAATAGAATTGACTACACTTCATAATTTTCATTACCACTATATTTAAATATTTCGGATGCCTTTATTGTTTTGGTATATCCCTAGATTAGAAAAGAATTGGACTTTAAAATTCCAATTTTAAAATTAGGAAGTGAGGAGAGGCAGCACTTCTGTGCTGAACAGTAGGAAGAACGGAAATAATTAAAGGGGGGGGAGGGGAAACAGAACTTTTAATTACTGCATCACATTAAAAAATAAAAGTTTTTGGAAAGGGGCTGAAAAAAGCTTGAACAACTTGGGTGTGAGGAGGGCAGTTAACAGAACTCTAACCGCACTGGTTGAACACGAGAGACATAAGCTACTGCTCTTTCTGTCAGCTACTGCCAGATCTCAAAACCTCGACGCTGTCAGTGGTTCCTGGCACACATACGAGACTGCGCCCTCAGTGCAGGAAGCGCCTGTGCGGCTTGGATGTCAACGATGAACACCTCTGTACTGGGAAAGCAAGAAGAATCACACAACAAAACTTGAGACAGCTTGAGGACTTTCCTGGAGACATTTTCAACATCTATTATGAAACATGACTCGTTCCACTAGATGAGGCCCTTGTTTTCATGCTGTCATTACAAGGTGCAACTCAGCTAGAGCAAGGCATTCAACATGGTGGAACACCCAGAGCTCTGAAACGCAGCAAAGCATGGCTTACGTGCTGTCATAATTCATTTGTTTGGATTCAGAACCAACTGGCTCTCTTTAATAAAATCACTGCATTTATAATTATGCAAAACCAACAATTACCTTAAAGGAGGGAACAAAAAGAATTTCTTGCTCCATCTGTTAAGACTTGTACAAATCAACTTCCGCAAAGCTCAGTGCTAAACTACCCTGAATAGGATCCAAGGCACTATCATAACATATGGGAAAAGATTCCATTTTATGTATTAAAATGGCAGCTTACAGGGACATCGTAACTGAGATGTACAACTTGAGAGGGGAAAAAAAACCCCACAGAGTCCCAGTGAGCTACACAGTAAACAAAATGAGGTTGGGGTTTACGTGTAAGATATTTTGAATGTAATCATGATCAGGTTATTGGCAGCTGCTGTATAATTTCAATTATTTTGATGGGTTTGGAATAGAGAGCGTAAGCATTACATGTCACCTAAATAAGATCTATGCTGAGGAATTATACAAGAATAACACTTAAACTAGGCAAATTGAACTTAAAAGTTCTACCTCAAGGTTACCCCTTGAGTTAATGAACAACATAAAACTTGTACTTATGCTTTGTTTTGGGTTTAGAAAGAAAAGCAGCACACATCCCACATCTGCTTCACCAGCCAGTCCACACTGCGCCACCCTGTCAGAGCTGGATGAGGGCTCCCATCCATTTTAATTTAAATGCCTCACGCTAAACTTCACCTTCTTTGATCAAATACGAATATCGCTTATCCAGACGCGACGGCCGCCCCGGCGCAGCTTCCCGCAGCCTCGCAGCCGGCCTGCCCCAAGGCGGTCCCCGCGCACCGAGA
>JAWLRI010000838.1:1301782-1315942 GCA_034781795.1 Crypturellus tataupa | reverse complement strand
CGCGGGAGCCAGGCAGCGCCGCGGCACGCCGAGAGCGCGCGCGGCGCCCAACGGCGAGCGCGCCGCGCAGCCGTTAAAACACAACAACCCTGAATTCGAATGAAATTTCACTCCCCGGTGCAACTGTAGAACCAGTCCGGGATTCCGAAGGCTGAAGAGGGTGAAGCTGAGGAAGAGCCTTTCTCCCTCCCTCACTCACCACGCTGAGATGTGTTACCCCAGCGCCCGCACGGCGCCAGCCAGGCTCCTGCTGTACGAGGTCAAGCAGGGAGCTGCGCTTAGGAAGCTTGTCAAAATACGTAACTCAAGTCAGAAACAACAATAACGCGGGAACATAGAACAACATTCCAGTGGCACAGGCCTCGTTATTTGTGTTTCAACAGAATTCTAGCATGAAATCATTCCAGCCGTTTTCTCCGGAAAAAAAAAAAAAAAGAAAAAAAGTTGTAAGTGAAAGTTACCTAGAGACTATTTGAAGATTATTTCCCGCTAAGAGCCAGGCAGGTGCTTAAACACGCTTCCACAACCAGCTAGCTCTGAGTGCTGCAGATAGCCCTCAGCTGTACAAGAGGACTAAAACACGTATGCTTTGGGGAAAAGGCTGCAAAAATGTACACTTTGGAGGAAAATTAAAAAAATAAAATAAAAAAAAAGATTGGTATTTTCTGTCAACTGACATGTAAGGAAGGAATTCTTCGTGAAATCAAATTGAGAGGTATTTTTAAGGCACTTCTATGTAAATGTGCTCATTACACACAGAAGGATGGTAGCAGCACTTGACAATTAAAATTATGGCAGAAGCAGTAAAAATAATTTGTGAGCTAGGTAGGATTTCTCCACAGGTTAGATCTGGGCCATGAGCTGGACAAACACACGATCTGTCTATATATTTGTTTGTTTGTTTGTTTTTCGCCTAAGAGGTGGTGGGGAGAGGGAACACAGAAAGATGCATAGAAACAGCATTGCAGTAGGGAAACAGAAGGACTAGCCAGCTGGTAATGCGTATCTCCTCTTGAGAACAGCTGCATTAAACCGAAAAACAAAACCCAGCTTACACCGTGTGTGCTGCTTGCTGCAGTATCAGGATGGATGATACGCAGTTACCAGCGCCAGTACTAATCAGCTTGTGTATTAGCTGCTCCATCATCCTGACCACAGCATACACAGCACATTGCACACAGCACATTGCACAGTTGTTCTATTTTAGATGGCTCTGAAACAAGCAGCTTTGTGGGTCTCTTCCATTCAAAAATATGCATTTTAAAGGTATAAACAACACCCCCAGTAAAAAAAAAAAAAAAAAAAAAAAAAAAACACATGAAGTTAAATATATAGTCTTCTCTATTTAGCTTTTTTATGCTATGCTACCCATCAGAAAGCAGAAATAATAACGTGCTATTTTTTCACACTGCACATACCACTCTTCATCTTGCTAACATTTTCTGAGAAGTACAAATGCTGCTCTAAGGAGCCAACGTCTAACTCACTCCAGCCTGTTACCTGTTGGACCACAGGCACTTCCACAAATTTTTGATAGCCATAAATGACTCTTAAAAGGCAGAACGTATGAAATATTGTGGGCTTTTGCGAATCTCTCTTGTTATAGTATATAGCATACTGAGAAAATAATAGGGAGAGGAGTGGAGGGGGCAAAGAACAGCACACAAAACTTAGGAATGAACTCTTATGGATACAACTGAAATCCTGCATTTTCATAACTGACATTAACTAAATGCTAAATGCTCTAATTAAATGCTAGCACAACCATAAAAAAAAAAATAAAATTCAAGGCGTTCCAAGAGATAACCGGATATTACTCTCATTACTCCTCCTCTGAGCACAAGTAACTTATGTCCATCAGAACAGAACTTGAGCCAGTCTTACTCGGGCAGATGATGCTTGTAACTCATGAGATGGTGCAGTCCAAGCACGGCTACTTGGAAGGACTCAACACACAGACTGGAGCTTTGCTTGCTCTTAACTTAAACATTTTCTTTAAAATAGACTAAAAGCATAAGGTGCATCTTGATTGTTGTTTCTATTATCCATCAAGATTTTTTTTGTTTTTAATTTCCCTGGACATGACTTGGAATTAGATCATACTATCATTTTCAAATTCTGGTGTTTGCAATATATTAAGTACATCTCAAGTGATAAGTTATTTTCACCTTTTGTATTTATAATCTGTAACTGGGGGTATTTATGTGTTAAGTTGGAAAATGTTTAAGAAAAGAGCTGATTTTTTTAGTCACATTATTAGACCATAATTCCAGTACTCACTGTAATGAAATATATTTGCAAGAAGTTTCTAAATTGTTACAGAGCACGTGAAATCCGGGATTCTTTCAAGTAAATATGAAAAAAAGTCTTTAGCACCTTCCCAACAGCGATTGAAATTTATTTCACAATGACAGAAACTGAAATATTTCACATTTTCCCCTTCAGAAATAACTTCAATATAAGTTCAGATTTCTTACCATACACAAAATGAGAAAATTAAGTAAATTACAGCTTAAAGGTGTAAGTAAGTAAAAATTGCACATACTTCATAACACAAAGTTCAGTATTTCTTTATAAAATTTATGAGACTCAGGCCTTTTAAATATGGCTTCATTAACATCTTACACAGTATGTTCTTGATCATATCCATTTAACATGCCAAATAGCACCTCTACATAAAAGATACATCCAAGAAATTTTAATGAAGTGCAATATACTCCATTAGAGATAACATTTTTAATTAGCATTTCTAATACCAGTTACAGTGTACAGTGATTTGTAGCAAATCTACTGCATTGTAATTATACAAGGTAAGAGGCAAAGACCAAATCATACAGCCCTCACTAGAGTAGAGACTCCAAAATAGTGTTACCTCAAGAACACCTAGAGGATTTAGCCAACAATACATAATAATTCAATCTGTGTTTTTTAATAGATAGGCAGAATTCCAACAAGAACTCAGATTTCTGGCTACACAAAACTATAGTCAATTACAAATCAATTTAAATTTAAAATGTGGTATTAAGGAGTTGTATATCCATTGAAATAAAGTGGTCTAAAAACAAAACATGTTTTTATGTTAATGTTTTCACAGACTTGATAGGTATTATCTCTCTCTTGAGAAAGTTTTAACATTATAAATATAGTGTTAATTACTGGGCAGTTTCAAATTTTAGGTTACGAGGACAGAACTGACATGGTCTATCTCCTCTTTTTCCCTTCCACCCCCCGCATTTTTTTTTTGTTGTTTGTTCTACTAAGAGGCCTAACTATCAGCCTAAAATACATGCCGGTTATGACAAAAATCCCAGCATCAAATCATATCAGGAACTGAAGTTTGACAACAGAATCATACACTCAGGTTTCCAAGTAGCTGGGACATTACAAAAGGCAGGAGCTCAAGAGACATGGGAGGAGACACTGCAGGCTTCAAATTGATCTTTGAAACTTCTAGCATGGGGGTTCTTTAACAACCCCGATTACAATATACTCATCTTCCTCTGCAAAAATAAAAATTGAGAGGAAGATTTCTTCCTAGAACACGCAAGTTCATAAAGAGTCAAGACATTTTCTTACATTTATATTAGCAACACAGCTCTTTGTAGCTAAAACAAGCAGCAACACAACAGTATAAAGAAATACATATTATGCTGGAGTTAGCATACAAACCATTCACTTCTAGAAGAATGTTTGAAAAGATCATAGAGACAACAGCTGAAGGTGACTTGAATACAAATGTGTAAGCTCTAGAAAGCGGCCATAAGCTCTAAACAGAATGCAAACAGAAAGTGTTACTAAGCTAACAAAGAAGCTGATCTCTTTTTAACATCCTAGAAATAGTTTTTAGATTAATTCCAACAGAAGAAAGAACATCTGTGAAATGAACAGATACTGAACTACAATCCAAAAAGAAATACCAAACAATTTCTAAAGAGCAGAAAATAGGATAAGAAAATAAGAAGCATGTGCAGAATTTTGGATATATGCCAATATTCCAGGAGTAATGTAGACAAAAGAGGAATGGAGGTCAAGCTAAAAAGTAGGTGAAATAACATAAAGCTGGCTTACCAAGTTTCAAGTCAGCAGGACTAGAAGATTGGCTAATTAAATCTGGGAATGACTAAAGCTGGGAGATGCTGTTCTCTCAACATAACTTTGGCACAACTACAATGAGAATACTGTGGTTTCCTTTGTTAAATAAATTACTGAAAGGCAAATTAGCAAACATAGAAAGAAGTGTGTGAGAAAGCTACTAGATATACTCTTTCCTCATCCCGAGGGGAACAATCTCTGAAAGTGTTTCAGTACCCTTTGGGAACAACTCCTTTTCAATTTTGTGTATTAAGAGATATTTTATAATCCAGAAAAAATGCAAAAGCAAAAATGCAGCTTCCTAAAGATGAAGTATAATACAGTCAAAGAAGAGCAAGGAAAACTGAGTACTCAAATCAGTAATTCAAATTTCTGGTACCAGTTATATTAAAGAAGGTTAACACATAATGCAATTAATGCATAATTCCTGATATACGTATTTGTACTGACATATGTCTCTAGTGTGAGCTGATACCCACTTTAAGAGGATCATCTGATTAGTGGGAGAGGAGCAGGAACTTTATACGCAGATATGAAAACGGTGCTGTCAATATAGACACAACCAAAATATGAACACTCTCCGCTTGCAAACATTTCTGTATAGAACATTTGATCATATAGCAGAGTATGTAGTAGATACTGCAGTGTTTTTTTTAAAAACATTCCTTGCACTGCCTCTGAACTCTTCTGAACAGCTGTTTCCAGGAAGTACATTAAGGCTTTTAACTGCAAAAGAGCTGCTGGGCAGGCTCAACAAATTCTGCAATGCACTGTATTATGGAATTTTAGGCTTCTGAAATTTAAAAAAAAAAACACATTCTGAACCCTTTAGGCTTTTTCCATAGTAGGTCTTCATAATCCTCTGCTATGCTTATCTAGGTAAAGGTAGAATTATACATTTGAAAATAAAAATTCATGTTCTTCTTCAAAAGAAACATGTTGGGAACACAATAAAAGAAAAGCATAAGAAGGTATCAATTTTAAGATTAAGTTATCCCACTTCCACTCATATTTCCATTATAGTACGGAAGAATTAAGATTAGCCAGTGCCTGTGTTGCAGAGGAGACTTCAACAATGCAACTGCAGCTGCACTGTTTTCAGTTGGTTACTCCAAAGCAGACAGAAAAATCAAAACTATATGCTGGAATTGCTCATGCAAAATACATCATTAACATTTCTAGACAAATAAAAAGTACAATGACTAAAACACAAGATGAATATCCAATTTGAAAACAAGATTTTTTTTTAATGAAACTCAATCCTATACAGTTCTTTAGAATTCTGTTCTAAATCAAATCTGACATCAATTTATGGTAATCTAAAAACAAATGAAAAAAAAATATGATGGTCTAACACAGAAAGAGTGCCTTTAGAATTTCCATAATATCATCCTCCTTGAAAAGTGAGTGGTTTAAATACAGGAACTACATTTGTTGACTTACAGTCATTCATGGAAGAGAACTACCTTCCTTACTTGGAATAAGGATCAACATTTAATATTTAAAGCTTTGTCCTCAATAACATTCATTTTACTATCATATACTGACTGTAACATAGTGCGTAGTTTTTGCATCTATCAGTTAATGTATTTTCAGTGACGATTAAGATCATATCTCAAGCATACTAAACAGTCACATTTATGTCGCTCACTCAAACTGAGCCTTTAATTGCTTATACAAATTCTTTAAAATTCCACAATTAAAAATTGGGTATATCTTAAAATAGCACATACAGATTACATTCTGACATTGTTACCCAGCTGATTAATTCCTATAATCTGACCAGTGGGTGATTATTACTGTAAAGATTATCATTTCTTGTAAATGTATGTATTTTATCCTTGTCATAAGTATAAATTTGCAACACAGTAGTAACACTGCAGGTGTAGAAGTAACGCATCCTATCAGGCATGTGAAAAGATTAACACTCTACCACAGTTGCTGCTGGTGTATCTGTACAGAAGACCTCTCACTCAGCAATTCAGTCTACGGGAGGTAGATGCTTGTCTATGAACTGTTTTATATCCATCATTTCCTGTTCAAAAATAAAGGCATACGTTAGTCAAAGCTCCCTCCTAAATTTCATTCAGCTACACTAATGGTTCAACTTGTCTTTAAGTAATCACCCCATTCCATTCTTTTGGCATTTCTTTTCAAATACATTGATAAAACTAGCCAGATTATTCTCCCCAAAATGCCAAGTTGTATTTATGCTGTGAGAATTCAACCTGCTTTCCAACTCAGTGATAATTTGGAGTTGAAAAATATTCTGACAAAAAGAAAAAATAAAAGAAATATTTTAAGGAACAAAGAAACAACTTGCTAGTACCATTACATATATAAATTTTTGCCCTGGAAGGTTTTTCAGAGAAGGATTCAGTTATTCAATGATACAAGTCACTAACATCAAATACTTGTTATTAAAAAGCCGTAACAAAACTCGCAAGTTCGACATATTTGTTTTTGGGAAAGAAAAAAAAAAAAAAAAAAACACCAATTTAAAGGTCAATGTAAAGTCAGAAAATTACCTCAATACATGAGCTATGCATCATGCCAGAGTAAGTCCTGAAGGTCACGTTGGCTGGATTTATCATACTCTTCAGCTTCTCAACAGTAAGAGAACCAAACATTAAAGGAACCAACGGGTCACAGTCTCCATGGCACTGAAGAACAGGAATCTCCCTGTTAACACCACTGATAGGGCCCTGTCAAAGGGAGAAGTAGAAGGAAAGAAAGAAAGGAGAGACAGTCATTGTGAGGAAGAAAGGTACATAAGGCTACCATATTGCAGATCAAATAATGCTATGGCAGGTGCTCACTGTGGTGTCATGAGGTCAACGAAATTATAAAAGAAAAACAAGAACACTCAGTGAATAGTTTGCAAGTTCCTCATGTAGCAAGTTCTGTACACATTACAGATTGCAAATTACAAAGATTTGGTAGCGATTTCAAAACAAATCCCCAAAAGCATGGTTTCTGGTCAAGTAAAGCACTCAACATTTTGTTTAACTCAACTTATTCTCTAATAAGACAGTATATTGCAGATAGAGCAAGTGGCAAAGTAAAAATAAATTAATTAAAAGAAAATCTTCATGGAACATTTACTTGAGCCTATAAGTTTCCTAGGAATATTATTTTAAACAGATGTAGTTACTGAGTATTTCCTCTTTTCCCCCCTACTTGCCCAATTCTAAACCCTCAAAGTCCTATTTTTAAAACCTCTGAGTTACTCAACCACAGTCAGTACTCAGTCATATTCACCAACTCCTGCACAAAAGAGGATCTTCGAGAAATAGCTCGGGAAAGAAGCATAAATACCTGAGGAAAAGAAGCCCGTAAAGGAAGCCAGCAGCTGAGTGCTACAACACCCGCTAATTTTTGTTGTGTTGTAAGTGCTGTGTACAACGACAAAGCACCTCCCTAAGAAAGAGAGATAAAAGTTGTTATAATGCTGAAGATAATGTTCCATTTTAATGCCAGTTTCAAGATGTTTTCTCCTCTAGAGAACTTCTGGTGTTTCAACTAATTCTTCCTTGAAACTAACACTATAAACAGTATTGCCATAAAATATTTATTTTCCTCTTTTTTTTTTCCTCCAAGTCAGTGTGGTCAATTCATAAGTAGAATAAAATTGTAACTAGCAGTTGAAAATTAAACATGGAATAAAACACTATTATTACTCATGTCACTATCACCTCTGCTTTCTTATTTTAATACCTTAACACAAACTAGTGACCGATTAATCTACCTGCAACAGTTCTTGTACAAGTTTGAAGAAATAAACAGTTCTCAAATAAATCCAGACCACCAAATATCTTGTAAATAAAAAATAAAAACTAACAAATTTTCAAGCAAAGTTACAGAAATGACACAGTGCTTGAAGACTTTAAATTTTAGCAGCCATTTTTCCAGATCCAGGTTTTCAGTGAATAGCAATTATTTTCATAATCTAAAAGACTTAGTTTGTTAACTGAAAAGGAATCCGACATCGTAAAATTTCAGAAGCACCTACATCGCCTCATTTCAGTTGAGGGGTTGGAATATCCTGCCCTAGGAAAGTAATAGGTTATTTCCTTAGAAATATATACAATTCTTTCCAAGCATACCTTACCTGAGAAAAGCCTCCCAGGATAATTCTATTAGAAGGAATTCCACTTTTTACTTCTTGATCTATCAGTGCTTTAACTGCAACATAAATGAAGAACAGTAATTAAAATCCACTCTGTTCTGGGAAAAAAAAAAAAAAAATAATTATCATAGGAGAGGAGAGAGACTGACCAACCCTATTCCTTGGCCATCTCCTTGATGTTAAAGGAAAGGAGAATAAAAATATCTGTATTAAGTGAATGTGCACCTAGGATATAATCAAAATGCCAAGGCCATAAACACCAATTGTACCACTTCCAAAGAGGAAGATGTGCAAGTAAGTAGTGCAAAATTCCAGGGAAAAAAAAAAAAAAAAGAAGATGTATCCAGCACATTTGAGAATCAGGAGTGCTTACACTGACGAACTATTTACTTTTCTTTTTAACTTTCTAAGAACTTTGTACTAAGCTAACCTTGGATCAGTGATAATACAATACATACACACCACTTTGCCTATTAATTTTGTCTTTGAAGATGGATTAACTGTTTCAGACTCATAATCCCTTTTGAAGAACAAACTGAAGTATTTTTAAAGATACTAAACCATTTCTGATCATACCATTCTCTGCTGCCTTCTTGATTCCAGCTTCATCTTCCTGTGAATCTGGAGAAAGTCCAGTGATATCAAACCTTATAAAAAATGAACAAAAGTCTTACTTTGCAGAGCACCTTAAAACTCAAACAAAAAAATTGAGATTATTTGCCAGACAAAAATGGTTGTTGTTTGACATATTACATAGCATTCGTCACCCAGAGTTTATAAAAAAAATAGGGGACTTGCAGTGTTTTGCTCTCTCCTGTAATTTACTGCAGGTTAAGCAGCGTAAGTTTGATTACTTGCTTCAAATTGCGTGCATCAGTAGTCATTTTTAATTAAGAGTTGTATGCTCAAAATTAAAATATTGTCTGAAGAAACACAGGAAAAGCTAACACAAGCAAAAAAAAAGAAAAAAAAACAAACAAACAAACAGAAGACAGATTTAAGACCACTAAAATTTACAATATTTTTAATTAAGAACAATAAGTTCAAACACTGAACAGCTTTTGGCTAGAATCATTTTCAGTTAAACAAGTACTTACCATGATGGCATAGCCATGTTCATGTTTAAAGAAACTGGCATAACTGGCCTGGAAATGAGAATGAACAACACTGACATACTCTACACATTATGTATACACTGGAATTTAACAGTGAACTACATATTCCGAATTTCATCTTACTTTTAAATAATAGTTAACATTAGTTATTGCATAGCGTCTCTTCAAGAAGTACCTTTTGAAACCTCTCACCCCAAACACATTATCATTCAGGGCTAACTTACCACTCTTGATGGAAAGCAAACAAAGTGGTAATGGGCCAGTTACTATTAATTTATTTTAATTATAGTAATATTACACAATTACATGTAATTCATGTTTATTTTATACAATACAGGAAATGTTTTAAATATTTTACATGGATAAACATATATACACACATACATGTTTAACATACACATACATATCTCAGTCATTTATGACTAGTATGTCAATCAACTTACTATGTCCTATACATACTTGGGGATAACATCACCTTACACAGCAGTGACCTAAGGCTGCACCAAACTGCCACTTCCTGACAGGAGTCAAGCCACACACACCAGTGCTTCCCCAGCGGCACTGCCTGCCTAAGCCAAGCCTGTCCCTGCTGCAGGGCTCACTCCTACCCCAAGCTGCCACATGTCACCTCACAGACCTACCGAGGCAACCCTACTAATCGTGCCAGCATCAGATCTCATAGAGCTTTAGTCTACCGAAATAGAGGAAAGTAAGTTTGGTGGGGAAAGACAGGTTTCTGTCTCAGAAACAAAAACAAATCACAGACAAAGGAAACAGCAAAAATCTTTTAAAATGGCTCAGCAATTTGACATGTGGTAATATACAAATGAATAATAAGTGTAAATCACAGGCCAGTAATCAGATGGTAATATACCAATGGCTTGTTTATCTCCTTATCATCACAGAATCACAGAATGGTTAATAAGGTTAGAAGGGACCTGCTCAAGCAGGGTCACCTAGAACACATGCATAGATGTCCTGATCCACAACTTTCAAGATTGCTGCGGCACAACATGATCTGAATCTCTTGTTAAAGTAAATTAGCATTATACTTCTATTACATAAATTTTAGCACTTTGTTTACTGACTCATGACCTGCTTACAAGTATTTCACTTCTCAAATTACACAAAAAGCTCAAGTTGCAGTATTTGCTGAAAATATGAATAAGAGCATCCTGTGAATCCTTGAAATACACTGTAACAGGCAAATTGCATCTTAATCTTGAGAAATTCATGGAATAATATGAAGTACATGGTAAAATGGAGCCAGGGAAAATAGAAAGTCAAAGCAAACCAACTTTACACATAAAACTTCCCTAATTGTTGTTAAGCCTGAATTAGTAACAAATGCAAAATATGAGTAAAAATACAGAAGTAAACCACAAAGCAGTTCCTAAAAAGAAATTTAAAATTATCTAAATTTTAAACAACTTTTACATAAAAATGGTCTAAAGATATCCAAATTCTATTCAAATTCAGCATCTAAGTCCCTTTATATATATATATGTGTATATATATATACACACACACACACAACACAATATTTATTTCCCTTAATAAGGAAAAATAGCTACAATTTTGTACTTACGCATGTGGGCAGATGTATTTTACATGAGGACTTTTGATACCTGCAAGTGCTTCTGACCATCCATGCCTGTTAACAAAAAATATATTAAATGGAATTTATTTTTTGACTTAACTCTGATTTCCATTGTTGGTGCAACTGGACTCAGAGTACAAAATAGACCGAATTAGGTCAACATCAAAAACACTTCTAAAAAGCTGTAACAAGTTCAACACACTCTAAATACAGTACTATACTTAAAAGGCCCACTCTGCTCCTGAGTGTTTGCTGCACATATATAGCCAGACATACTTTATCTGATTTGAAGATCACAGCTGCGGCATGGCTGCAGAAATAGCACTTCAGCACTGCACAAAGCCTGCTCTTTTTTGGTAGGGTTTATTAACTTGGGTGCTGCAACACCTGAATACCAGTTCCAGGCTCTGCTCTGGCAAAAGACCCCTTGCAGAGCCAAGCCAGTCTCTTTCACAGACAACTTTGTGACACATTTCTGGATCTGGGAGAGCAGGAAGCTGTCACTTAAGTTAGATTTAGGCTGGATCCATGAAAAACTATCAGACCTATTGGCTCTGGCTGAGCTCAAATGCTCTCAGGTTGAGGCAGCCCTGAACCACACTCCCTGTTCCCAGGCCGTTTCTTATCACAAGCAGATGCTGTATGAATACACAGGACAATTCTAGAGCTGCACAACAAAGGAGCAATTAGACCTCTCACAAGCAAAAAAAAAAAAAAAATAGGAATCATGGTTAAATAACGGGCTCAGAAAGACCAATCTTGGCTTAAACTGAGCTGGACCCAAATCTGAATCAATGCAGAACTACGGTCTGCACCTACACTTTGTCTTCCACAAAATGTAGGGTGAAATATTGATTTTAAATATAAAACATCTGTAATAAATGACACAGCTGATATAATCAAACTAACAACAGACAAGCCATAATCCCATGCATGCTTTAATCTTAGTTCATCATAAAAACTTGAATGGACATGCTTGAACAGTTGAAACTGTAGCTGTCAACCTACTTCTACCTACCTACTTCCTAGCAGTACTTCTACCTACTTCTACCTACCTATTTCCTACCAATACTTACATATATGCTATTTATAAGTGACAATCTTAAGTGGTAATTACCAAATGGTAATCTCATTGCCCAATACAAAAGGCCAAATAAGAAAAAATGTGACAAAGAAAAACTATGTAGGATTCTGTGACTGTCTTAGTCAAGTGTAAAGACTAATTTACCAAATTTATAATGCAGCATTACACACACATTTAGGTCAACTGTTTAAAAAAATAACTCATGTTGTATCTTTTGTCCACACTTGGACAAGTATGTACCAATCTTTAAGCGCTATTTATAGAGGTGTTAAAAGACAAAAGGCATCTAACTTCACAAAAGGTTCTGCACATCTCATAGTAAAAACTAAAAGTGGTAAACTAAAGTTACCAGTGTAAACAGTCAAGTAAAAGATTGGTTTCAACTGAAAAGCTATAAGATCTTTAATTTCTTTTCTTCAGACAATTCCTTTTTGAGTCACTACTACCACTTTTTCAGAGGAAAAAAAAGGTACATTAGAGGTAGTTTTAGCAGAAGGCCAGAAGAACAGATGCAGCTCATTACCATATTTCTGCAGAGATCTTATAACTTGTTAACACATATATTGCAGTATGCTTACTGCATTTGCAAGCCAGTGATTGCACATTAACTTTGTGACTAAATAGAAACAGAAGATTTGTATGAGGAGTGCAATAAAGAGTGATTCTTTGTAGCTTTTTTTGCAGATAAGCAAAGCAGCTCAAAAGATTCTACGATCATATGGTAAATATTGGATGTCAAGACACAGGGAATAAGCACTGCTGCTTCAGATGCATTCCACGAGCAGGAAGCACAAGGAACAATTCAAACAAGGCAATGAGTCAACAGCCAACAGTCAGAACAAATGAGAGCAAACATCTCCACTTGCAGAACAGGGCTAAACGTATGGACTTAACTGTTTCTAACTTACTGTCAGAGTTTAAACCTCCATAACCTGGTCAACTTAACTCTCAGACTTCAGAAAAAGACCATTCCCTAAACATCACAATTTTCAGCCCAGAAGCAACATTAAAGTTCTGTGTAATGAAGCTCTAAAAAGCACTACGTAATTGTGACTGAATTTGAGCATGAAGAACAGAGCACCCACAACAGCCCTCTTCAGTACCTAACTGTTGCTTCCTTTAAAGATTTCTGTCAAAAAGTTGTTTCAACACATCCTAATACCAAAGCAGTGGCACTGAACATTTAGTCATGTTTTGTCACACAGAAGCTTCCAACAGGGACACCACAGCACACCTACAGAGCCTGAGTGTTTGTGCACGTGCAACTTCTTCCAGGATTTACCTACTCTTCCCATTTGCATTCCAACCTGGAAATAATAGGAGAACAGACTCTAGTTTTTCAATCTGTTTGGTCATTTAAGAGCCTGAAGATGGTATCTCAAGTCTAGCAAAATCGGCAGAAACCAGGTGACTATCTAGGAGTTTGTTTAGATGCTTAAAAAAAAAAAAAAAAGTAGGCTGACTTAGTGTCTACTGAAGAACATGCCATGCACCTACCAGCAATCTGGCAAGCCACAACTGTAGTAAAAAGAACTTTAAACTTAGACAGGAACAGAAATAACCAGGAACCCACTCTCAGGAAACCAGGATCCAAATTCAACAAGTCTTTTGCTGCTGCTCTTCAATCAAGATGAGAATAAAGGTCACATTCTAATCAGCTTATGCAAACGATCAAAAAGAAGCACAAAAAACCCTTATCGCGGACTTAAAAGCTTCATGCAGGCAAATTTAAAATTATCACCACTGTGATTCCTAAATTTATCGATTTTTTTTTTTCTGGCTTGGTGTCCTGCCTCCGCAGCCAAGGAGGCAGAGGGACACACAAAACCGAGGAGCAACTTTTAGCTGCTCACACCTATAAAACGTGTAGCCCTTTGTTGGAACTATACAAAGGGCTATGCGTATACATTCATAAAGCAGTATACACACCCAGTATCTCCCAATCCATGAAGAAAGATAACCTAAAGCGGGGAGAACAAAACACGTTAGCGACACGGGCTCACGCCCACGAGACCCGCCGAGTCGCGCACGATAAAACCCCGCTCGCCCGCTCCCTCGGGGGACACGCGCTGCGCGGGGCCTCTCCAGGGGCCGCGGCGCGGCCTTCCCAGCGCCGGGCGCGGGGACGCGGGAAGGCAGC
>JAWLRI010000838.1:1279977-1299258 GCA_034781795.1 Crypturellus tataupa | reverse complement strand
CAAAGGAGCGCGCCGCGCCGCGCCGAGCCGAGCCGTGCCGAGCGGTGCCCTTGGCGCCATGGCCGGCGGCGGCGCCAACAAGGCCCTGGAGCTGCTGCGCTCGCTGCCGCGGGTCACCCTGGCCAACCTGCGGCCCAGCGAGGGCTCCAAGAGGCCGGTGAGTGTCGGGGAGCCCCCCCTGCCCTGGCAGGGCCTCCTGCGCCTTGCGAGCCGCGCGCCGCTCCGCTGCGGGAACGGCCGGGCGCAGTCTCCGTAGGTGATGGGGGCAGTTTTTCTCGGTGATTAACCATGCCTTTAAATAAGGAAACTTAAGAGTACCTCACTGTCCAAAAATAGGTTGCTAAAGACAGCTCCATTTTTAGGGTGGCTCTACTGCCCACTTAAAATCCTGTCAATGTTACCGAATGCTGCTTGTGGCCAAATACTGCCCACATCCGTGTATACATCCCCAGGTGATGTAGGGTGCGTACAGGCAGCTGCCAAAGGGGGTCCAGCTGTGCCCGTAGTTGCCTCCTTCCTCTGGGTGTTGTGTTCTGGTTGCTGCATGCCAAGTCGTTCTAGGGCACTAAACTCTCTGAAAACTAATTGCACAAAAATTAGTTTTTTTCCATGTAGTTGCCTGATCTGCCCCATGTAAAGCTACACAACTGCACCCAAGAAACAGTGTGAATAAAGAAATATAGTGTGGGAGCGAGGGACAAGGTGTTTTTTTTCAGTAGAAGGGATAGTTCAAGCAATTGCATTTGAACTCTGTACTAATTGATCTTAATATAGGTAAACTGAGCATTTGAGTTCAAATTATGTTTCAACCATGTTAACACATTTTTTTTTTCTAATGTGTATCTGTACAGACTGTTGTAGTGGTCTCTCAGTGCACATTAAGAGTTCCCTGACTTTGGAAGACTGATAAAATAACAAGGGTAAAACATGCTATTTTGTCTTAGCAGTATTGTCCGTCAGGGCCATGAATATATTACTAAATACCATGATGTTCTGCTCCATTTTATATCTCCATTTTTTTAAATGTTCTGTGCAGCACTATAACCAAATAGAGCGATTTACAGAATTAGGGCTGTCCAAAGTTTAGTTTTCTGAAAGCTGAATAAAAAAGAGAATGCAGAAAAACTGTAGTGTCTCCAATAAAAGCTTATTTGAATTATTAGTGCTGCAGCAGTGACTATGCTATGACTTAGCCTACACTAGATGATAAGCACTAGGGAAGACTGTTGAAAAGATGTTGTGTTGCCTTATTCCCAGTGTGATTGACTCAAGGTGAGGAACAGAATAGAAGGCAGCAAATGTGTAAATTGTGCCTTGCAGCTACGAAGCAAATTAGCCACCAACATTGCACCCATCATGTATACTCAGATTCTTGTGAATGTCAGCTTAAATGGGAAAAACTTGGTGGAACCAAATGGACCACCAGGCCCATAGGAAGCGAGATCGGGTGTGTGCGGAACTGAGCAGCAAGCTGGACCGCACACGTTGGAGCAGGTGGGATTTGGAAATGTGTGGATCTTTCTCATCCCTAGCAAAGGAGGACTCAAAGCAAGCCTTGATGCTGCAAAATCTTCAGTAATTGAATAAAATCAGCTGGGTCTTTAGGTTTTTGATCATTTAGGTCAAAATGAACTGGCACTGCTTTATTTCATTTTTATTTTTTTTTATATATCACTCCCAGTCACTCTTCTCCATTCTTGCTTTGCTGCCTCTTTGTGATGGTACAGATATTCATCTTACCAAATGCTACAATACATTTTTTTAAAAATATATGTAAAAGTATATATACCCTGGCTTAGCCTTTTTGATCCGCGTCACCTTTCAGTCATGCAAGTGTTTCTGCTGGCACACAGAGGAGGTGGACGTGAGCAGTTGTTAAACTGCTACTTATTGCTCTAGTGCCAGTTTAAAATGTTCCTAAGACAAATAGCTTAATTTCACAGTCTTAATTTAAGCAGAACCAGAAGTCTGAAATGGAATCTGTTCTTCTGATTTGTAGTCAGTAGAAATACAATAGCTGCAATTATGATAGTTGCAAATTTTTGAAAGTCCAAGCCCAGCAAAAGTAGGTCATATGTATCCATGATGTACTTTGTTCTCTCTACTGTAAAGTATAATTAAGTTTTTTATTGTTAGTGTTAAGAAAATTCTTTTTTTCAGCTTTAAACATCATTCTGATGAAATAGGAGGAACTGCAAATAATTACTTCAGGAAGATTAACTATTTTAGAGAGTAGAGTCTTTCTGTCACAGTATGTGTTCATGTTTTTGGTACCTTCCTCAAGTTGTGCTCTGCAAAAATTGCAAAAATCATGTTAACTGTTTTTTCTGTCTCTTTTTCCCCTTAGAAAAAAAGCTAGGTTTGATATTTTCCTCAAGAATCAGCACTCTTCTGATTCATTTTATATTCTGAAGTCTTATGTTTAACAGATAGCATGCTTAATGTAGTTGACGGAATGTGTCCTTGCTTCCTTTGAAGGAAAAGCGGCGAGGACGTGGAAGATACAGAGGCAGAAAGTGTGGTCGGGGTCACAAAGGGCAGCGGCAGAGAGGAAACCGCCCTCGGCTGGGCTTTGAGGGTGGTCAAACTCCCTTTTATTTGGCCATACCAAAATATGGGTTTAATGATGGACATAGGTAAGTTTCTTCATACTCACTCAGAAATGAAACTTCATCTGCTTTTATCTGTCTCCTGAAGCTGGTAATCTGCCTAATTTCACAGAACAGGCCTAACTGAGAACAACAATATGCCCTTGCTCCTGCAGCTGGTTGTCTCTCCGCTCTGAGCTGCTTTTCCGTATGTGCCTGCTTTTTTCCTCTTCACGAGGGTCAACCTACTGACCTGACTGGAAACTCGGTGGACTTTGGTGAGGGTGTCAGGCATGCAAGTGTGATCCGAAGTCCATTTTGTTGTTTCTCTGTGCCTTCTTCACTTTAAGCTCTGACCAACTGCTACCCACACATTTCTGTTTCTCCTTGTTTTCTGCTTTCTCACATTTTCTACAAAAATATTTCTCTTTGCCTCTGCTCCACCTTTTCCAGCTGGGATCTCATCAAGCTCTTCAATATCAAATTGCCGGCAGGTAGAAATTGCCCATGTTATAGCCACTAAGATACTTCTTAGAGAAGAAATACCTTCAGTAAGATATTTCTAAGATCTGAGAACTAACATATTTCTTAGTTCTACATTTCTGCTATATATTGTACTTTACCAGAGAGCTCTAAACTGAAAGAATTAATGTATTCATAAATTCTTACACTTGCAGCTTGATTTCGTGTTAATAATATGACTTCAGCAGATAGCTCTGTGTTATTATATTTCCATTCGTTATGGATGTAGTGTCACTTAGTTATTTACTCTGCAGGTCTGCCATAGTTTGAATTACACTTCAAAACTAATTTCCAAATTGTGTAATACCCTCCTCTTCACTTAGCTTGTTGTAAAAGTGAATGAGCGGCCCTTTCCCAAAGCGTAGAGAGGGTACAGGTCTGCAGTCCCAGAAGGGAAGTGCTGCGGAGCGCAGAGATTGAGTTTCTTATGTTGACAGTGGTCACAAGTTTCTTAACAACACTCGAAGCTTCTGCAGTGACAGAAAATTAACAGAATCTTACTGTATTTAACTGCAGCTGGCAACATGTAGTAACAAAAAAGTATTATATATTTATTTTCAATGCTGTTTGAAAATTCCAATGTCAGTTAACAGTAAATGGTTTTCTAGCTGGCATCGTACATTAACTTGAGGGACAATATTGTGGCAGGACAGCAGCATCCTGAGGTGGAGGGGACTTGAGCCTCTCTCATATTTGGAGAGGCTGAGGGCGCTGGGCCTGCCTAGCCTGCTGAAGAGAAGGCTGAGGGATATCTTAACTGTGTTAGATAAAGCTAGAGAGTGGGTGGCAAGAGGATGTGGCCAGACTGTTTTCAGTGGTGGCCAGTGATAGGACAAGAGGAAATGGCCACTAACTGAAGTACAGAATTTTCCATCTGAATTTGAGGAAAAATTCTTTACTGTGAGGGTGACAGCACCCTGGAACAGGCTGCCCGGAGGGGTTGTGGAGTCTCCTTCTCTTGAGAACCTTACCTGGGCATTGTCCTGAGCAACATGTTCTAGGTAATCCCACTTGTACAGGGCAGTACTAGAGGGATTTCCAAAGGTCCCTTCCAGCTTAATCATTCTGTGATTCTATGAACAGCGTATTTACCTGCTTATCTTCATCTCATTGCTCTTTTCCGCCTGCAGCAGTGTTTCTCTTTCAACTTTTCCTGTTAGGAGCTCTCTGATAGGGCTAATTTGGGTGCTTGCCCTTTTTGTTGCCTGCGGCTTACCATTACAGAGATCAGCTTCTTTTCTGTTTTTCTGCTCTCACACTCAAATTTCCAGTAGCAGCAGTCAGAGGATAATGTGAGGAGGTTTTGAGCACCAACATAAACGGTATGCTGTAGGTATAAATGCTAAAATTGAAAAACTTTGTTGGCTTGTTTAGGGAACTTAGAACTTTATAAAATGCTAAAGCAGATTTTACTGAAGCTGATGCTGTGGACAAAATATTGGTGACAGCACGAGGGGTAGCGGGAGTAAGTTGAACCACAGGAAGAACAGGCTGCCCAGAGAAGTTGTGGAGTCTCCTTCTCCGCAGATCTTCAAACCCACCTGGATGTGACCCTGTGCCACATGCTCTAGGTGTCCATGCTTATGCAAGGAGGTTGGACTAGATGATCTCTAGAGGTCCCTTCCAACCTCAACTATTCTGTGTGATTCGTTTTTCCTTTGGGGTTATGGGATAATGCATAAGTTCTGAAAGTTTCTCTCGCTTAATGGTATTTTGAGGACGAATCTATGTAATTTCATTGAGATGTCAGGTACAGTGCTAACCCTCCTAATAAAACTAGCTTGTTGGATAGAGACAAGCTTTGAAGGAACATGTATTGTCTATGGTTCGTGTTCTTTGATTAAGTTGGGGTACTGTTGGCAGGGGGTGAGGAAGGGAATATCACGTTTTTGGGGAGGGTGGCAAAAGGGAATGTCAGATTTTCAGAGGGTATCACTGAAGCTGCAGCTGAATTCCCTTTGGAGGTGATAATTGTTCAGAATCTTGCTGACTTGCCAAGAAATGTTGACATTTTATTTTCTTCATGTTTCCTTGCTTTTTAAAACAATTAGCTGGTAGAGAGGTATTTTGGAGTAAGCTGAACTGAGCAATAGGAAAGTGACTAATGTAATAGTCTTCCCTCAAAAACAAAAGAAAAAACTAAATTCATAATGACATCTTGGCCTCTAGCTGGAGCATCTAAGTTTAATGCAAATCTATTTTGAAAAAAAAGTAGTTGCCTTTAGGAAAAGGTAGCAAATAGTAAGTGTGCTGTGTTCTAGCTGCGCAGTTCCTCTTGAAGCTTCAGTGTTGTAATTTTCTCTTTTTTCTTTTTTTTCTCCAGCCTCAGACGTCAGTATCAACCACTCAGCCTTCAGAGGCTGCAGTATCTGATTGATTTGGGTAGAGTGGACCCTAAGCTACCGATTGACTTAACGCAGCTCGTTAACGGCAGGGGTGTAACGGTGCAACCTCTGAAAAGGGATTATGGTGTCCAGCTGGTGGAAGAAGTAAGCATGCAAGAGAGGTTTATTATTTTAAGTAACATCAAACTTTGGACTTTCAGGTGATGAATTCTTCTGTGCCAGGCTGTTGTATTCCTTTTTTTTTTTTTTTTTTTTTTTTAAAAAAAAATCATCCTTTTTTTTGGAATCATAAGTTTTTTAATTAAAATAAAAATTTTGACTTTAATGTTATTAATTCTTCTGTGCCAGGCTTTTTTTTTCCTTTTTTTTTTTTTTTTTTTTTTTTTAAAAAAAACTCCTCCTTTGTTTTGGAATCATCACTTTTCTAAATTATTTGCTTTGGATTTCTTGTAAGGTTATATCCACTAGAGGGCACTATGTGTTAGCTAGAAAATGACAGTGTGGCGTTTTAGGCTAGGGGCACTCTTTACAAAAGTAATACTAAAGATGCATATACAGAGTGACTGTGCAGGTATTTTAAAACCAAGACCAGAATATACTGAAAGAAATGTATGAAAATTTGGGAGCAAAAGTGCAAGTATCTTAAAATTTGACCCACGTGACTGAATTTGATGACCTTCTCGGTGCAGAAAGAAGGCAAATCATACTTTGCAGGAGTTAGTGTTTATTATAACTTTACAGTGAAGAATAAATGCATTCCTCAAAATACTCATTTTAATGTGTGTTGAAATTTACAGGGTGCTGATATTTTTTCAGCAAAAATAAACATTGAAGTGCAAAGGGCATCTGAATTAGCTATTGCAGCGGTTGAAAAAAACGGGGGTGTTGTCACAACGTCCTTCTACGATCCTCGGAGTTTGGGTAAGAATTCTTCATTTCTGTCTAAAAAAAATAAGACATGAGACGATTAAATCATCTAAGTTTCAAACAGAGTTTGTTGTTGTTTTTTACTCTTCACCTTTTGATCCCACGCAGTATTAATATTTACTGGCCAATAAGCTAGTCAGGACCTTATTGCATTCTACATATTAGCTTGTTCTGTAAACAGAGAAATATAAAAAGTGTAGTTTATGAATTTCTCTTTTAACTTTCCCACTTGTTTTAGTAAGTAGGAAAATTCAGGAAAAAAATGTGCACTTAAACACTGGGTATTCATATTTTTAATTTTAAAGGCTTTTCAAGTTGAAGTGAGGAAATCACTAATTTTTAGAAGTTCAGAAACATTATAGTCAATGGCTATTGTTTTCAGAAAAGTTACTGAAAAATGTGGTTTGGCTTTGCTTTGCTTGAGGCTGCATCCTCACTAATGCTCATTTATACTGACATTAATGGAGCTTTCATGGGTGAATGAAGTATAGGATGATGGGGTGGTCTTTTTTTTAGTATGCAAAATATATTACTTTGAAATGATACAGTTCTTTTTCTAAACCAAAAAAAAAAAGTGGATCAAGAATATAATTTGCCAGCGGTGGTAAAATGTCAGGAAGAACCAGTCCCATAAATAACTAAATAAGTCCACATGCTGTTGATACTTTATGTAAAATACTGATGAAATACTGATATTTATTGGTATCATTGTGTTAATAGTGGTACAAATATACTGTTCCTAAGTACCAAGTGCTTTAAATCAGTTGACAACATCTGGGTTAGATTACTGTATCCTTCCAAGTACAGAAAAATGATTCATCCAGATTGCTTTAACTGATATTTATAATGACAGCATTATTTCTTTGGTTAAATGGAACTTGAAAAACAATGTCTTATTCTGAACAAGAATATTCTTAAGATTTCTTAGAGTTTTTTTTTTTCATAAGTGAGATCAATGTGTTTAATCAGATAATAACCTCATTAAATAAGGCATCACTTAATGGCTTTAAACATTAATTGTGAAGCATAGTATCTCATTATCTCTCTTTTGGTCACGCACAGAAATTTTGTGCAAGCCGGTGGTATTTTTCCTGCGTGGCCAGCCTATTCCAAAGCGAATGCTTCCTCCTGAAGATCTGGTCCTTTACTACACAGATGCCAGGAATCGTGGCTACCTGTCAGATCCATCCAAGGTAGAAGAAGCCAGGCTTGAACTTGCCAAGAAATATGGTTATACTTTGCCAGATATAACTAAGGATGAACTCTTCCAAATGTTAAGTACACGCAAGGATCCTAGACAGATCTTTTTTGGCCTTGCTCCAGGATGGATTGTGAGCTTGAGTGACAAGAAAATTCTGAAGCCAACTGATGAAAGGCTGCTAAAATACTATAGTTCGTGAATTCAGGATAGGAGAGAGCTGCAGGTGTTCAGGAAACAGCTGGGTGTGAAATAATGGCTACAAAATGGTGGGTTTTTTTTTTTGACACTTCTGTTGTACTCTACAAAACAAATCTTTGTTTATGTAATCTGCTGATATAGCTGTCAATATTTTTTATTGCTATACCATAATGCAATAAAGTCTTTACTTTGGAGACAATGTCGAGTCTGACATGAATAAAGTGCGTATTTGAGCCCTTTTTCTTGTGAGATTTGCCTGTTATTTTCTCAAAGTATTTTAAGTATTTTTATGACACATATATTTTAGAAGAGCATACCACAGAGTAGCCTAACCTCATACTTAGTTTATTTTTTCTGCAATTAAAATCTGAAACATGACTGTTCAAGACTGATATTGTTACCAATATATTACATAGCATCATAATTAATTCCTCTGAGAATCCATTTATTGTCAGAAAAAAAAAAAAACATAGTACAGAAGAGCTCATTAATTGTTTTAAATTCTGCCATTGCCATCGATAGCATTAAAGCCTGAAAAATATTGAATTTTGTGTCCTGTGGTCACTTCTTCAGATCTTACATTTGAGAAAGACATTACTATGGATTGGTACTTTAAGACTGATCTGGATCTTTAGAATTGAGCATTTGGGACCATGACTCAAGTCATAGATAGAAAAATGAGAGAAGAGACTAAGTTAATCTATCAGAACTTGATCTGACTCCTCACAAATTAATGAGGTGCTTCATAATTACTTGAATTTCAATGGAAGCTGAATTTGCCTTTAAAAGACAGAAAATTTGGTTATCATAATGCAGGAGGTCTGGGAGATAAGAACACAAGAATTAACCTTGCTTTCCACTTTTTAAATGGAAGTGCTCTCTTTGGGCTTTATATAGGTGCCAAACTATCCCAGTGCCCCGTTTCTCTAGTTTGAGAATGGTAATTAACTTGTTTGTCTTAAGGAAAGGCTATTTATTTTATCTTACTTATTATTTGGAGATTAATGATTAGTAGATAAAATTTTTGTTCTGCTCTATCAACACACATTTTTGTTTTAACTCAACAAATGGTGTTGTTAATTAATATGAGCACCTGTTACCACAGGTAGAATAAAACATGGTTCTTTCATTCCCACACTGAACAACCAGTCTGTAATCCAGAGATAAACAGTGAAATGTCCCTAATTTTTGATAATTTATTCTTCAGTTTCTCTTGGACCCATTAATGTGTTTTATGCTGTCAGTAGTGGACATTCTCCTGACCTGTCATCTAAGTGTAGGTGCAACAGAGCAAAATAACAGCAGTGTAAATCTGGATTGTGAATAGCGGGAATTTGGTCTCAGTGGTGTTAAACTGAGTATTTTTATAAGGTGCATAACACTTCTTTTTTGGCACATTAAGAATAATAGTTTGTGCCAAAAAAATATAACTGGTGTTAACTTGAATGTAGAGTAAATAACTTTCTCACTTTAGATGTATCCTGTTCTGCATCCTGATGATTGTTGGTGTGGAAAATTAAATGACAAGCAATCCTTTTTTTTTTTGTTATTACAATACTACTGCCTCCATTGGGGAAGGAGTTGCAGGGGGAAAGAGTATTTATTGCCTTCCCTTATTTGTGCCATAATGTTTCTGTTTTTATGAATCAATTCACAATTGTATTTTGTGGAGGTTGTGGTACTCAACAGGAAAGCTTCTTAACTGGAAGCAAAGAAGGAAGTTAGTCATATTAGTGAAGACCAGAAGACAAAAGTGTTTATGTATCATTGTGTATTTTTTGGGGGGAAAGGGGTAATGCAACTTTGTTTCCATTCCTTCTGTTTGTATTAAAATGAAGAAATTGCTTTCAGCATTTTCTTTTTTTTTCCAAATCAACATCTTTGATAAGCCCGCGCATGCACACGCACACTGCTTATTCCAGGTTTCTAAACGTCTCTCAGGTGAAAGGGTAACTTGGATAAAATGATAACAGTGAAAGAAAGAATGAAAACAGGAAACAGATGTCTGGTGACGTCGAGTGGTTGGATAGCACTTATTCTGTGAACGATGTCTTAGTCACAAGGCAGCTGTATCCTGGTTCTGATACTATAATGCTACAAATACCTTGGAGCCAAAACAGCCACGTTCCTCAAAATCCGGTCATTCTACTGCATAAAGGTGATCTTTTATCATCTTATAACTGGAGAGGGCAAAGGGGGCCCTGTGTTGCTTTATTTAAAATATGCAATGCTTGTCTTTCTGTTTACAGTAGCTAGCATTTTATAACAGTAGTTCGCATTTTATTTACTAGTCAAAAAGTGACAAGGCTATAGAGGATTTCCTGTTCGTTTTATCTTATGAGGAACACAAGCCTCCTGGCAATGGAGAACAGAATTACCAAAAGCACAAGTGAGTTATTGACAAGATTTCTAATAAATCCATAAATGCCATTCCACTCAGAGACTGCTTATTATAGGATGCTCTGGCGCTTTGATGCAAGACTCTAAGCCAGCATTAGCATCTAAGGCTAGTCTCTTTACTTAAGCACATGTACCGTGTTTTTGTGTTCATAAGATAAATGATTGCTTTGGACATCCTGTTTTGATAGGGATTTTTTTTTTTTTTTTTTTTTGTATGCAACAGTATTTCTCATCAGGAGAATTGAATCTGCTGTAACAGACAAAGCGTTACCAAGTAACTGAGGAAAAAGAATTATTTGTACCATAAAATACTGAAAGTCATGTTAATAGATATCAATAGCAGCATATTCTTGAATGCTCCTTGAAGCCAATCACATATGCAAAGCTGCAAACAAAACGGAGGCTTCTGAACAAGTACACCTTCACAATTAGAAATTGCCTATTTCTGTGGAGGTGGACTCTACCAACCAATATTAGCCGGCTGATATTGTACTTAGATGGTGACTGCAGGCTTGAGGCTGGTTAACATAAATACATTTTCTGATCTTATCTTTGCATGCAAAAAAGTCTGGCACTTCAGAGGGATAGTGGCAAAGGGATTCATTATACTTCATAGTATCATACTCATGTGTAACATCCAAAAGTGGAACACACCATTCACTGATTCCAGAGAGAAGTAAAAATGATGCATAAATTCGCAGCCCCGGTCTGAATCCCTGCCGGCAGCGCGCCAACATTGTTTTGACATGCGAGCGTAATTGATGTTAGTGCTCCAGGAAGTCATATAAAAGTGATCAATTATGAAGATAGCTTCCCATTGGTATTTTATTATTTTTCTGTTGTATTGATAAAACGTTACTGCAAAACTAACTTTGCAATGTTGACCAAGTGCTGTAAAGTTTGTCTCAATATATTAATATAGTTGCACAGATTTTTATTTTAAATATTCAATTGTCTTACACATCTGAAATACAAAAGATGCTGTGTCCGTCCCAAATGGCCAGCTTTAATTCTAGATGCAGTTTTCTCTCTTAAAATTTCCTGATCCTTGAGGATCAGATAGGAATAGTTCTTTGTAAGTAAGTACCAGTCTTCCATCACTTTATTTTGTTGTGATTTAGTATATGAAAATACACAGTAGATTCGTGGTCTGGTAGAATTGTTATCTGTCAGAGGAAGCTCATGAACTTTCTGCTCCTTTATCTCCTAGCCCAAATGGCCATCTTGGCCTTGGTGTAGCAAAATGTTTACCTAAAGAACTCTCAGCTTTCTCAGGTGAAGCAAACCATCCTCAGATCTGTTCCATCTATTTCCTTCGGTAGTGCTCTTTCGGCTGCATCTGCATCTTCCGAGGGCTTTCCTCACTTCTCCAGTTGCAACTGTGGGAACCACAAGGCTCAGTCATTCTCACAGTGTCATCCTGTCTGGCCCTCTCTGAGTTTGAAAATCTGCTTGTTTTATGTGCCTCTGGAGCAGGAAAAGTGTTGATCATTCCTGCATCTGTTTATACGATGGGCTTTTTCATGGCTTGAGTTTCCTGCACTGGTGTTGCTTTTGTTGTTAAAAATGTCAACAGCGATGTTGTTTAGTTGTTAACCTTGTAGGCTCCAAGACGCGTGCTGGCAGCAGTCTGGAGAGCCTCTCAGCAAAGGATTCTGAGTTTGTTCAGAGTGGAGAAAATCTCCTGCAGTGCTATCGGGTGAACCTATCTCGGAATTGCACACACTAGATACCAATCTCCACGGATAGGCACTTTGCGTTTAAATGCCCAAATCGGTCTCCTTGTGCATTTGGAAACCTGCCCTCCGTACGCTTCATTCTAGTCTACTCGTAGCATTTATTGTGCTGTCTGGTAGAGCTGCCTTTGGAAAATGAGCAGACGCATAAATTTACAATAAATTCAGTGGAGCCTGAAGAATGATCGGGTTAATCCTGTAATAGACATCCAATCAATAAATTGCTGTCTAGTCTCTGCTGGCTTTAAATATAGTTTTAACATATGGTGCACTTGTATACACATAAACCTAAGTATCAAGAGCTGAATCCTGCCTTTTGCCTTCAGTGATAAAGGTTGCTTGAAGTTGGAATGAATATATCTCCACCAGGATCCATGTCACCAGTGTGAAGCACTTAATGTGTGCTGTAAACCTGGCTCGTCATTGGGGACTATTGAGTTTTGGTGTCTTAGGCTGTATTTGTCCTTGCAAATTGGCATGCTGACTTAGGGAAGCCAAGCCAGAGCACATCCCGCTGCCACAGGAGGCGAAGTGCTGGCAACCAGATCAGTGTTATTGTGCAACTTTGGAAAAGAGCAGTTTTTCCAGGATGCAGAAACCAGCAGCATCCTCAGCTAGGAGCCTATGGCTCTCATGGGGTGAAAGACTCCCAGCTCTGTGTAGTCTTGCCTTTAAAATTTATTTGCCTACACTCTTGGCACCTGTATAATAAACTGCTAATATCTGTGCTATCTTTAAAATACACATTTTCTGTGAAAGCAAGCCCTGGAAATTAAAACCACCTGCACTTGCAAACTAGGGAAAATGGGAGAAGGGAGTAGTGGTCTTGTGACAGGTCTGCTTCAGCAAGGGGTGTCTGTGGTGGCCAGAAAAACTGACTGAGGTTTTTAAACATACAGACCACCTCACTGCGCTCTGAGAATATGTAGTCTGGCATGTCTCAGGGCCCCCACCCTAAAACTGCTGTGATGAATTGTGATCTTTATAAATGAAACAGATTCAGGACTGATCCTTCTGGAAGTCTTACCTTGCCATTTCTCCTAATTTGTTTTCTGGGTTTCTGAAACCCAACAGCTTATTTGTTGTTCTGTGCACAGACAATTATTTACCCCTTTATTTGCAAAATAAATTGCACTAATTGCTGTCACACAGCCTGCCACAGGCAGCCATGGGCCATGTGTTAGACTTGAGACTGTTCCAGTGAAAATATTACCCTGCTGTTTTTATGTTGAGCTTGGCTGGCATCAGCTTGCTGACTTCTAGGACTGGCAAAATATCTGGGCTAATAGTGACTTTCTTATTGTTTTGCTATTGTCACTGTTCCTTTTTGCTTGTTTATTAATGGTAGATCATGAAATGAATGACTCTATCCAGGACATAAACACGCTGCCCGCGTCAGTGTCTGAAGGAATCAAAGCACTGGGATGCTCTGGAAGAGTCTTCATTAACCGTGGAAAAGCGCATCTGCTGATCAAGACAGACTAGGAACCAAATGGACAGCGATCAGCTGTCAAATCTTTTTACTGCCCCTTTTCCCAGCCTGAGTGGCCGCTGTGGCCGGGCTGCCCGGCTGCTCGCAGCGCGTGAGAAGCCATCCCCAGGAACGGGGATGGCAGCAGGTCCACACGGCAGCAAGCCCAGCGAGTGGGCAGGGGCTGCTGTGGGCCCTGGCACAGCAGAAGGTAATTCCTGAAGAGATTCCAAAACCATAAATGCATTGACATCCTGCAAACCCCACTCAGCCTCTGCTGTGTTACTCACTTGTTTCATTTATTTATTTATTGCTGACTATACTGTTATTAACTGTAAGCGTTCAAGAAATCATTGCAAGAATACATGTTGGGCTTTCTTTGTTGTGCTGGCAGTTTGCAGCTCTACAGGAATCTTGTTTCCAAGCATTGTTCCTGTATCCAAGAAGGCTAGAAATAAATTTAAACAAAGTCGGAGCCAGCTTTTTCATGAGGTGGCATGATTCCAGGAACTGGTGCTTTAAGATAAACAGTAAATACTGTGAACCTTGCAAAACAGCTACTGATTCATTACTTATATCCCACTGGTTTTGTCTCTCTGACTGCCTGGCTCGACGTTTCAGAGCGTACGGATTCGTGGTCTCTGCCATGGACCTCCATCGGCCAACACTTGCCTGCTGCTTCAGCATCCAAACCCGAGGGCAAACAAAATTGTATGATCTAGAAAGCATCCCAAAACAGATGATGTAACCATCCCTCGCAGACAGCGTCCTCTCCCACTCCTCTCCCTATTTTACAAGGCCACCAAGCTCATTAGCAGCCTGGGAGGTGCATCTGGGATGGGGAGTTCCTGTGTCCTCCTGGTACAGGCAAGGCTGACACCTAGTGACCAGACGCATTCATACCTATGGGAATTCGCTGAATTCAGTGGGTATTCACTCTCTCTCTTTTTTTTAAATCTGTCCTTGCTGTCTCGGCTCTTTTTGCACATCCTGCTTTACTGAACCCAAAATCAAGTCCAGAGGGAGAGAGAGGGAAGAGTTTTCTGTCTGCCGATGGACACCCTCCCTGAACAGCTCCTTACAAGGTTGCCACCACCTGGAAAACGCTGCCTTCTTCACTGCTTGTGCAGGTACCGCAGGGAAAATGGCCTTCTGAATGCCAAAAAAAGCAACATTTTCCTCATAAGGTAATCAGAGACCTCAAAAGAAGCCTGTGAAGTTCTGAGTTGCTGCCCATGCGAAGGGGTTTCACATGAATGCCACCCTGCAGGCCTAAGGAGCAGCCCTCAGGAGGGGCCTTCTGTCTTTCCAACGCATGTTGAAATGTTGGAAACCCAAGTTTTGGTTGATTCAGAGCAGCTCTTTGGCTCTAGTGTAGCATCTGACTATGCAAAGTTCGATTTTTATTTATTTATTTATCTATTTATTTATTTATTTATTTTGTGGCTGAAAGGAAACTTTGTTTCTTCCTGAATGATGTAACTAGTAATTAGTACAAACCTTCTGCTCCCGAATGGAAAAAGCCTTTTTCTTTCCTTTGGATAATTATTTATACCTGACTCTACGTTACATACAAATCAGATTGTGTATCTCTGGTATTTTTCTAATTAACTTATGAAAAAAATAAAGATACTATATTTTAAAATCCACTGAATTTTCCTCAGCTAACCCTCGGTGACTGGAATGTTTCTCTGAGGAGACGGCTAACAAATTCCGGAGGCAAAATCTCTTCATCAAAGGCAGCAGGATCAAATCGCTAAGCAAAGTCAACCTTGAGACAGTCATTGCATTTTTGTAAGCTTGGGATTCAGGTACTCTGACATTTTATGCATGAAACTTCCCTTTTATGCAGAGTAGTCTACAGCGTTGTGGCTTTCTTTTATGTGTACATATATTGTTGTAATTCTCAGAGTTTTGTGCCGGTCTCAGAGTCCCGAGGGCACTGACAGGCTGATCCCAGCCCACAAAGGCCTGTCCTGTCCCCATCCCCGTGGCAGTGGCCGCTGTTGCCCATAAGGTAACAACTTCCTCGGAACTGGGGAACCTGCCCTGGGGACCAGCGCCGGCCACCAGGGCACCAGCAACGTGAACAGCCAAATTTTACAAATAAATATAACACAGATATTTTCCCTCTTGGAAAAAAATGATGGTGGAATTTGGTACATATCTTAAAACTGCTCACTGATATTTGCTCAAATAAAAAACTGCTTTTTTTTCTTTTTTTTTTTTCACCTGTGTTTGCAGCTATCTAGGATTTCTTTCCCAATGAATTCACAAACATGATTTAACAAAGATTAAAGTGATACTTAGTTGAATAGTCAACTTGAATTTTTTAAAATCTTGAAAACTGACTTCCAAATTCAAAGATAGATAATTTTATTCACACTGGAAAACTAATGCTTAGTGCTGTGCTCATTCAGTCATGGAATAGATAAGCAGCAACCTCTCATAGATAGAGACAAAGAGAACTCAAATTCTTGTTTTTGGAAGTTAAATATTTAGAAACCTTGAATATAATCTTTAAGTTTATAAGGAATGAAAGATCAAGTCCTTAATGACTCCTCTTCTTTGCATTTGTTTTTGAGGTAACGGGAGTTTTGTTAGTTGGTCAGACCAAGCCAATTGTTTTCGTGATTTCAGACCATAAGTGCAAGATTCCTGTCTTTGTTCAAAGTTGTGATATGGGGAAAAATGAGTTAAAGTTCTCCTGCGCTGAAGTACCTTCTTGGGATGAAAGGGAATGAAGCAGGGATTTGTTAATGGCTGTGTCTGCATGGACACATGACATAACTGTAGTCTTGCTCTGGCCACACTCAGAGCTGGCTGGATGTGTTTGGGAAGCCGGTGATGACCAGGAAGCGGGATAGCAGCTCTAAGGCGATGCCGTGGGGACAGTGAAATCAGCTTGGAATCAGCAGAGCATTCATATCTGAAACTACCCTGCTTTCTCCTTCAAGCCAGGCTAGACACCCTGGAACCATCACGCAGGGAGGCTTGGCTCATGGATGCAATTATCTTGCTGGTTTAGCCATATCCTTAGGTGCCTAAATTCTATTTAAATCCCATCTGGGGATTTCCTCTCTAATCTAGTTGTGGTCCTGGGCATTTGTGGTCCTTGTCCCTCACACAGGATGGAATTAAAGCCAGACTCCTGAGTGGTGCTAAGGAGCAGCACCACTTACTTATCTCCCTGCAGACCCTGCTAGACACCATGAACAATATGTGTATTCTACATGTGACATAGTACCAGAGCACCTTCAAATGGATTTTGTGAGGGCTACCAGTGTCAGCAACTGCTAACACTATCGCTAGAAGAGAGCTCTGTTGGGGTTTAACACCTGTAAAATATACCAGAGTCTGAGGCAACTTTGTGAGTCCTAAGATGTTTTACTTAGTAGTAGAGTCCAAGCAGCAGGTGCCCTAAAGTAGAACTCAGCCTGTGCACCTGGTCAGGTTGGAGTCAGACATAGCTTACAGCACCAGCACTGTGGCCACAAACATACACACAGACATAGTCACAGGAAATCACCAGGAGTGACAGACACCCTGTGCTTAAGATTCTTCCCGACCCATCCTTTGTGCGGTCCTAGTCCTCCAGCACTCCATCAAACACTCCATTCAAGTAGGACTTCAGCATCCCCCTCACCAGTGTCCTAATGCGAATGAGGAGCACATGAGACACAGCCAGTGCTACCTGCTCAGGCTTCCTCTGAGAAAAAAGCAGCGGCAGACAGATCTCAGGTATGTTTGAGGTGGGAATCCCTATCCCATTGGCCTGCCTGGAAGCCTACAAGCTCAGCAGCATGCAGGCACTGTTCCTTTTCTGCAGGAGAAGCCATATGATCAAGATTGGGGTACATATTTTGAGGTACAACCCTTTGAGAAGGGCTTGCTGCTAAAGTGACTTGGGCTGCCTCTTTTAATATTTTCTAATTAATTATTGAGGCAAAGTTGTTCCTCATGGGACAGAGATGGTGATTTGCTGGTGAGCTGTCTGCGCACCTTTCGCTAAAGTCTGGAGCTCCTGTGCATGAAGGGTACTCTACTAATGTGTTACCTTGGGACTCTGCTCTCACTTCTCCAACAGAAATTCACCAAAAGATTCCCAATACCAGCTGCAAGTGATTCCTTTCCTTGGATAAGTTAAAATGAAACCAGAACAACATCCTGGATGAGGCTGGTCTTTCAGACTTAAGTGTCTTTGCAAGAATTTTGCATTGGAGCTAAAAAACAAAGTCACATAGTTCTGCTTTTTATTTATTTATTATTTTTCTGATTTTCTTAAGCATCCAATATTTCAAGAGGTTCAGTAAAACTTTTTAACTATCAAAGGAATTAGGCCATTTATTTATATACTTCCTTTTTATTTTGCAAGGTTTTCCACCAATTCACTTGGCTTTTACCTATACTTTATTCATAACATAACAACATTCATCATACATTTGCAGTTATAAAGTTGAGAGACATTTCCTAACTTCAGTCGCAGCCAAAGAATTGTGAAGGCTAAGGCTAAGTATACCTGCTTGATCTTACTCTTCTCATGGCTCGGGATTTCTTCCCTTTGCACATTAATTTGAACTTTATCCAGTTTTATTCTAAAAATACCAAGCAGTGAAACTTTAAATACCAAATTTTATTGTTGAGATTATTTTCTTTCTTTTTGTGGCAGAAAACCACGAAGAAGTGCAAGATTCTACACTGAAACACTATGGAAAGACTTTGAGCTTATATCTCTATCCACTAATACTCATTATTAGAAAAAGGCAATTGTGGAAATTTCTGCTTACAATGTCAGATTTTGATTCCTTATTAAAAAAAATGGAATAGGAAAAAAAGAAAAAAATTAATTATATTTCCTTTTACAGAGGCATACTTACAAGACTAAGTAAAGAGACCACAGGGAAGTACAGCTTCATGCCCTAAGCTATATTATACAGAGACATTTAAATAATGAAGCATCTTTTGTGCTCCCTGAGGAGTGGCTGGCTTTGGGGGGTGTTGGAGCAATTCATTCAGATCATTAGCATGAACACAAAATTCTTACTAAAAGAAAGGTCAAAGGGAATCTATAACTTTTCATGCATATGAGGCCTTTCTTACGATATGAGAGAAACATTAAAGGTTAATTTCATGGAATAAAATGTTTATTTCCTTCCTTGCCCCATTTTCACTCCCTCCCTGCCAGCCTATCTGTGGTTCTGAGGCCTCTCTGGCCATGTGGCAGATACGGGTCAGACACGGGTCACTCTGACTCATGACACAGTTCCTTTCTGATTAAGCTCCTCCGTTAATCCATTTGGTTCATTTGGATTACATATCCTTTTTTTTTTCTTTTTTTTTTCTCATATCCAATCTAAGAACAAATCTACACAAAACTCCCCTATTTACTACTATAGTAGACTATATTAACTCCTAATGGATGGCTAAACTTCAACCCACAAGCAACTCTCTGGGTACTGACTAGTTTTAGTCAAAGAACAATGTACAGCAAGCACTGATTTTCTGAAGCTGTGCCTTGCATTACATAAATAAGGTATCACAGTAAAGAATCTTAAATTTTTACATAGTTTAAGATCTTTTTATATAGTTTAGAATCTTTTACATAGTTTTCAATTAAAGCTTTGACCTGGATGCATGATAGTCTACACTATTTTTGGAAGATTGCTAGTAGTCCGTTGGCCAAAAAGTTTGGGAGCTCAGAGGCAGCAAGAGCTGGTGGTGCTGGCATAGCCACTTCTTCAAGAGATGGCAAAGTTCAGTGACAGATCCATTCAAAAGAGACTCAATAATTCATTAGCTAAAACTATCAGCTGACGTTCACAGAATCACAGAATGGCTGAGGTTGGAAGGGACCTCTAGAGATCATCTAGTCCAACCCCCCTGCTCCAGCAGG
>JAWLRI010000838.1:1253937-1271810 GCA_034781795.1 Crypturellus tataupa | reverse complement strand
AAAATAAAATAAAATAAAATAAAATAAAATAAAATAAAATAAAATAAAATAAAATAAAATAAAATAAAATAAATACAAGTTCTCTTTGAGGTTTTGAAGGATTTTGGTGCTACAACCCTTGTTCGCTGTTTCTGAGTTCACATTTGCACCTGCCTACTGTCACTGCTCAGTTTTGTCAGGGTCTTCTGCAGCAGAAAAGATGTTCTGCTTTTAAGATTTCTCCTTTTTTTTTTTTTTTGCTTGAGGCATGGTAATGACTGTGAATATCTTCTTTTTTGCAGCAAGGGGGTTAAGTGAAAGCAAAATGAGTTCTGGGGCTGCTATGAGCACTGCACTAGCTGGCAGCAGCTGCTGCAGGTTGTTGCAATCCCGGAGGAGTTAATCTTTACACCTAGAGGGAAGGGTTACAAAGACGTTTCAGAAGGAGCCCGTGTGACTTAGGAGCTTATGCGCCATTTTTAAAAAGTGACTTATGAGGGTGACAGGCTGGGTAGGGCCTGAAGTCAGATGGACGTTTTTGAAAGCTGTACCCCTTATTTATAAAGAAAGGAAAACGTGAGGCAATCACAGCTGATTCAGCATCCGGCAATCTCAGCCAAGCCATATTTTACCTCTTCCCTTCCCTCCTTGCACAAAACTTCCAGGAAAACCTGCAAAAGAAAAGGCGTATATGGGTAGGAGGAGACCCGCTTTTAATTTCTGTACCTCCTATTCAACACAATGCCACACAATGCACAGGATGCGAATATCCCAAGGCACCTTATACAATACAAGTAAAAAAAGAGCACATGCACACACATGCACAAGAAACGGGGGAGAAGCAAGCATGACAGTTACAAAACAAAATACAGATAAAGCTGTCTGAAAATCCCTTAAGTAAAGGAGATTTCCACTGAGAAATCAGGTGGTCAGGAGAATTTGATTCCATTTTGGAGTTGGATTTGTTCATTTTTCTCTGTTGCATGGCTGCTATCAGGAGTGCTCCAGTATCAGCAGAGGAGGCCTCTGTTGCAACGTGTCTCCTGCCCGTAGATCACCGGTGCTTCTCTGGTGCTGTCTATACAGATCTGTGAAAGCCAGAAGTGCATCGTGGCTATTCCTTGTTTCCTAGACCTCCCTTCACTTGCATGTGAGCAGGAGAGCCTCTGTGCGAGCAGCTCCCTCCCACAGGGACGTCACCTCTGCCACTTCAGAGATCACTTGGAGGGCAGGATCAAGCCTGCTATCCCAGCAAAGTGGTGCAAAGTATCTGGAGCAACGTCCCGATGAAGGCTGCTCTCAGCACTAACTGAGTGCATCAGAGCCTGATCAAAGAAATCCAGGTTTTCTTGAGCCCTTTTAGTGACACACTGCTCTGTATTTCCATGAGAATGGCAATGTTTTGGGTGATGCACCCAGAGCCTTGTCCAACCTGCTTTCAGGCCTGGGCAGAATTTATTGGCAGCTGAGTCCACCATCTACAAAATAAAATCATGACTCTCATGGCAGCACTCTTCTACATCTGTCTAAAGAAGTTGTGAGGTCTTTGCAGCTCAAGAATGCAGCTCAAGTTTTTAAATAAATAAAAAGAAAAACGCTTTCAAAAAAGTGGGAGACAACATCCTTATATGCTTTTTTAAAAAAAAAAAAAGGCCATGTTTTGAATGGTCTTAGAATAGATTGAAAATATTAAGAGATTTTTAAACATAATATTGACTGAAACATCAAAATCAAAGTTGAGAATACAAAGGGAGAAAGGAGAAACTGCAGAAAAGCAAAGTAAGTTATAGCCACGAATCACTTTTCCCTATGAAATGCAGTCACTAGATTAACTTCTAATGCTTTATGAGTGTTTTTAACACCCTGCTAGAAAAAAATATATATCTCTTTTATTATATTTGCCTGTTGATAAACAGGTGCTATGAGTGTACTGTGATTATAGTGAGCAAATAGGATTGTTTTGAGCATCTTAGCTGCCTTTTTTTTTTCCTTAATAAACATTCACAGCAAATTCATGCTTGGCATAGCAGGAAAGGGTATGGGAAATGACCATTTTTATTTATTCCTCACTAGGAAACAAGAAGAATAACACACACACAAAAATCATAAAGCTCTCTTCTTCTTGCATGGCAAGATAGAGCTTTTCTGGACTGGATCTTAAAACTGTGGCCGTGGGACCAGATGGCCCTAAACCATCTGTGCTAGTGACACTGAGCACCTGCAGCCTCCCTTTGTAGAGCTGCAGTCGCTACGCCACTTAAAACTACATGAAAATTCCATGTAAAGGACACGTGTTTTGTTCTGTTTATATACCACTACATCTTACATTTCTGATAGGATTAAATTCTGGTTTTGCTTTTTTTTATTATGTTTTTTTTCATTTTTCTTCTAAGCAAGTGTCCTGATGCCCGAAGAAAAGGTGGGCTTAGCTGCATGCAGTGGTACAATGAGAAGAGAATCGGTACTTTTTTAAAAGGTTTGTATAAAAACAATTGCCAGTAGACACCAGTTATATAATTAGTTTATCTATCTTCTGCGTATGTTTCTGCCTTATAACCAACAGTTTTGTTTTCTAACAGGAGACTGGATAAACAAATAGTCCCCTGCTCAGCAGTGTCCACCCTTCTCTCCGCAGCCAGCTCCTCGCCTACTGCTGTATCTGCTCTTCCCATTCCCACGTAGCCCTCCAGGCCTCTTGTCCCGGTCTTGGCTGGCTCTTTGTCATCACGACCAGCACAGGAAAGGAGTCATTGTTGCCCTGACATTGGACCAAGTGGAGAAAGTGACCAAAAGTGAACCAGTGGGTTTGTTCCAGTAAGTGACTTTATTTTGCTTGTGGTTTAAAAATGATGTTATTCGTCAAAGCCAAGAGGCTTTGAAGCATGATGGATGCTAATGACGTCCTGATTCCTGCTCTGTGAAAGTTACTACATACCATGTGCCAATGATCTTTTAGTATATTTTAGTGTAATGCAAAAATATGCATTAGTAAAGATATCTTTTTCCTTTTTTTTTTTTTTTTTTTAAGTTTGAAAAGTTTATCTCATTGATGCTTTGCATCTGGTTGTCTTACAGAAACCAGAGCTCTTATTTGTGTGTGACATCTATGGTGTATTCCTAGTCATCCAGAATCCAAATCCTTGCTTGGACAAATGTTAGATGCAAGGTCAGTTTCTGTAGGGTCTTGACTCCAGGGTAGCTATTGGGTAGATCGAGCAAGAAATGAACTTTGATCTCCATTAAACTTTTCCACAGTTTAAAATGTTTTCTGTTCAGGGGCTTTTCATGTTTTGTGTATGCAAAATCAGAAAGACACTCACTGCACAGTAGCCCTGAGACATGGGGCTGGGAAACTAAGATATATACAAAAGACTGATTTAATCAACAGAATATCGTCTGCTTTGCAGTCAATCTATCTTCATCTCTCAATCAAAGGCTACAGTACTAGTAAACTAAAGCAAGGAAAGAGTTAAATTGTCAAGGATTTAATACTGCTACTTTCCCCATAACTACTGTTGAACGACAAGACAGCTGCACTCAGTATATATTGCAAGCTGAATTGGATCTACTGTCCCGTAGTTCTAAGTTTCCTTCATCAGATTCTGGGACACGAAATAAGAACCAGCAATAAATAACTGAATGAAGTATCTAAAACTCAGGTAATAGGGAGCTTAATCTTAAGAGGAGAAAGGGTTTTCTACTTGGGCAATCTGTATATGAAAGAAAAAAATCACTGCGAGCATAGGTAGAAAGTGTGCTAAGACCTTGGCATCATAACAAAGCATAACCCATACGTGCCTGTCTACTTCTCAAAAAGAAATGCATCTGATGTCCCTGTGTTCCTCTGGCACACACAGAGCTTTAACACTGTCCCCAGTACCAAGTCACATAACCAAGACGAATGATAATTGTTAACATCAGTGATAATCGGCAATCAGAAATTGGTGTAAAATCCAAGCTTTAATTTTGCATTTAAATCTTCCCATTCATTTGCAAAAACATTGAACGCAAACATAATAACATTAATGTGGTTTTAATAAACAGAATCTAAATTCAAAATTCAAAATTAGAACTACCTCATTTTCTCCTCCTCACAGTGTCATCCTTCCAGGGCCGCTGGTGGGGGATCTTGTGGGCTTATACCTAGGAGCAATGAACAATACAGACTATGGCACTTATGCTTGTTGCTACTGGAGGAATGGACAGGCAACACAATTATTGACAATTACTGACTTTCTTGTCTTCCAGGTGCTCATCTGTTTCAACAGCTGCACTCTCACTTTGAATCCTCTTCTGTCTTGTGTGTTTTTAGTTAGTCCAGGGAAGTCTGGATAAGAGTGAAGTACCTCTTCTGACTGAAAGTGGTGATTTAACGCAGGTCCTCACATTCTGGCCAGTAAACTTCCTATCCAATGAGCACTGCAATGTTTATATAATTGGAAAAAAAAAATGTGTTTGTTGATGTTTGAACCACACTTGTATGATACTGTCTGGATTGCAAAATGACTCAGTGCAGTAGGAATGTCAGCTATGAAGTGAGGAATTTTTTACATCCTGCCCAAGGGAGTAAGAATGAATCTCCGGCGCATCCTTGCACACAGCCCAACATGGCAAGGTACATCCAGCTGCTGGACATGGCACTACTGAAAAGCGAACTACAAACTGGTAGGAATGTGGGTGGGCTTTGTTTGGGCTGTGTTGTAATGGAGAAAGGAGAGCTACATTTCTTTTTTTTCCTCTCTACTTATGTTTCTTTTATTTATTTCTTTTCTAATATCGGGAACTTGAAATGTGCTTGTCCAGGAACAGTCTGTGACCAAGCTGAAATAACAATAAGGCAGGAGAGAAGGCCAACAAATTTAATGTAAAGGACTTCTACAGTTGGGGCATAGGGGCAGGAGCACTGTCAGCTTCTTAACATCTCCTTGAGTTAAATGGTAATGAACAATTTTTAAAAAGACTATCATCCCTTTGCATCTAAAGCAAAACAGGCATCTTCCGTATGGGACTATAAATACATTTTATTACTAAGTTAAAAGCATTTAACACACAATGTAGGTCATAATATACTTGACCAAGTTTATCTATCATTGATATCAACAGTAAATTATGACTCTGCAGTCATGGCAGTAATGAAAACAGAAACATCTTAGGGTCTGTTTTGGGGGTACAACAAAAGTAGACAGAGGAAAACAATAAGGGAAGTTCAATTTAAAGAAAAATTAAGGAACGGTAATCAACCACCATAACAGTTATCTCCAGAAATGGTATTAGACATAACCACTTATTTTCTATTTTTGTGTCATTAGGTGTAGGTCACAGCAATAGTTATAAGACTAAATTTGGTTGCAAAACCCTGAAAAGCAGCTGCCAGCAGAGACAACAGATTTAAAAATCTGTGTGTGAGCAGTGGCTGAACTGTCTCAACAATTTCACAAAGAAGGATTGATTAAGGTTTTTTTTTAATGCTACTTCTATGAAACAGATATATTGGTATTTAATTTGGAAGTCTATAATTTAATAACAAATTAAAGTCTTTCACTTAATTCTGTCTTTATTTTCTAAATGTTCATATTTAGGCAAAGTTTGAACTTTCAGTGTATTGGAATGGGCTTGTCAGACTCTTAGCTACACTCTTCCGAAGGTAAATTTTTAAAATCTCATTGTCCCAGACTGAGATGATTCAGGATCTTTCCCACTCAGTACATCTGCATTATGCTGATTTTTCTCTTCCTACTGATGTGATGGAATGCCTTAATACCAATGTCTCTTTAATGGATTTTTTTTCCTTCCCACACCGTGTTGTTTTGAACTTAGATCTAGTACGTGCAGATGGCAACCTCTAATGAATGAGATGGCAGTCTGCAGTATTTGCTGCCTTATTCAGCCTTACTATATCTGCATTTATTTAAGATACTAATCATTTGCATGGTCACTTGTGATGTTTGCATAAAAAAGTCACTGCTACAGTGATAAGATAAAGGTATGTCATATGTCATGTTGCCTTTAGGTGCTCAAGCTTATCACTAGGGGTACCAAACCCATTATTTCTTCAACTGCATTACGCAGTTGAATAAGTGTATTAAGAGAGTAAGGCAAATAATTCACTAATTTAATAAAAATTGTTCATTAACAACATCCAAAAATGAGCTCCTGAATGGATGGGTGTCTGGTTGTGCATGGTGACTTAAGAGGAGGGGGGAGAAGAATCCTATTCCTTTAGTTATTAAAATGCATCTCCTTATACGACACTTCGAATCTGGCTCAGTTGTTTCTGTCTTTATTTAGTCTGCAGCCATAGTAGCCCAACCTAAGGCGGCAGAGTTGGGCCACCTGGGAACCTGAGTGTGGACCAGGAAGCTTTGGTGACTGGGCCTGGTAGGTGGCACATGGCCCCAGAGGCCCTGCGAATTAGTCCACCCCGGTGCTATGGGACACATCTGCTGAAGGAAACGTCCTTCAGACGAGGTATAAAACTGAAAACGAGACGCTCCCTCTTTCCCACCAGGGAGAAAGCAGTGTTCTAGCCAGGTAGCATTTCTCTGTAGAGCCATTGCCACTCCTCTTGAATTGCTGAAGCAGGTTTCAGCGTGCTGTTCAGTAGCCTTCATGTTCAGTGCTTGAGTGGGAGGCATTTGTGAAGAAGGAAGTGATTCATTATACATACAAATGTGTAGCACCCCTGTGGATGCAAAGCCAATCCTTTGGAGGTTGATATTATTCCAGTAAGCACTGCTTAACTTCTGAGGATATACAGGGAAAAGTATCTTTCTGTATGAGGGAAACTGCTATTGAGTTGTTTTAACTAACACAGTGATAAAGCTCAACCAAAATACCTCTCCTTTAACCATAACAATACCTAGAGGCTCAGATTTTAAGATATGGTTCCTAACTGGGCTGTTGTGCACAAAGTCATTAATAGGAGGCTGGGCTCCTTTTTATGTGCACAAATTCGATACTGAGCCTCTGTGGAAAACTTGCATATGCACAAACAAATCTCCAAGTGACCACCACAGCTTGCTCTCAAATTAGTTTGTGTGAGTGCTGCAATTTTTTGGATACTTTTCATTGCTTCACTTTGGAAGTTTTTGCACATGTTCTGCGAGGGTAGAGAGGAATTGCTGGTGCAGTCACAGACCTGCAGAGCTCCATCCTCACTATTTGAGGAGAAAACTTGGAAAAGCTTACGAGGGAAGATAGGCACGGAAGCACAGAGAGGTGAGAGCACAGTTGCACGCTCTAGGGCAGGGAGCAGTACTTGTATCCCTACATCGTGTGTGTGTGTTTTAGGATCTATCTGCAGTGCACGTATCTGAAAAGCAGTATACTAGAGCTCAAAAGCTGTAATAAAGATAAAAACTTAGACATCCACGGTAAAATGAAACTCATGACAGAATGCTTTTTATTTATTTATTTATTTTTATTTTCTGTTTTAGAGACCTATCAGTTCTGCTGAGAAAATGAAATGAGCCAAGACATAAAATACCTACAAGAGAAAACAACAACAACAAAAAACTGTTTCAAACATACTACCACACAGACTCCATCACGTTATCTGGACCTGTTATCTCTTTTTATCTGGACCTGTTGATTCCCATGGAACTAGTCCTTCAGCATCGATACAAATTTAAGGAGAACTGGGCCTGTTGTGTCTGCAGAGCTCATAGATACAAACATGGCCTCGGCACGGTAGCCTGGCAGTCGTGCTGTGGATAATACACTTTTAACCCTACCTCCTCAGAAGGGGTTTGCATTATTCATCATTACTTGTCTCTATCCAGTTCAAGTTCATGGTGATAAATCTAGCTTATAAGGCACTTACAAAGATGGGTGTGGTGTGCTGATAGCATTCATGATTAAGTGCTTTCCTGTGTCAAATATAGCCTGTAATATACTACAAACAGGCAGTCGATTTTTATACAAACTGATCTGGCTGCTATCAGACTCTGACATTTTATACTAATACTTAAAATAAATCTAGAAACAGGAAAGAAAGTACAGAATTATTGTTTTAAGCTAACTGTGAGAGCTTATCTTCAAAGTGGCAGAGTTTCTATTGTATTTAAAGAAACTGGTCAGTATACTGGCGTAAAGGTTAGAAGTATGCATAAAACTGGAGTTAAATTCCAGTCTCCGTCTTCGCTTCTGATACAGAACTTCTAAGACCCTTTTTGTTCTGACATGAAGACTTTAAAATGTTGCTGCCTTAATTTATTTCTTTCTAAGCTTGCCAACTTGGAGTTAAAGCCTACAAATGCTGGAATCAGTGGGAGTTTTGCCAGGTATTGCAATAAGACTGGGATGTGGCAGCATGCATTAAACTCTGTGACCTGTTAAACACTATGGTCTACTTAGAGAAGAACTAGGGGCATGTGAGCTAATTCTGTTGGTCTTTTCTTTGGATGACTTATTTCATGGAACTTCTGCACGTGCTTCTGAGTTCCCAGTTTTAAAGGCTCTTGTTTCAGCCAATGTTAAAAGTTGGGTCCCCTTAAAAATGAAATAGATTTTTCTTTCTTTTTTTTGGTCTGGAAGTGTTGTCCTTAATGGACTTTAGAGTGCAGGCACTTGACTATAAGAAGATAGTGTAAGGACTAGTGAGAAGCTTAATTCCAAACTGAACTGAAAACAAAACACATTTGGTAGAAAATATTCTAATGAAGCTCAAAAACAGTGCTCCTCTACTTAACGGAGTGCAGTTACCTTAATCGCATTTGAGAGTACTTAACAAGCTGTCAGGTAACTCCAAGTCTCTTCTGCGGTGTGCTAAGGGGAAAGCCCAAGAACGCTTGTGCTATGATGCGACCTCAGCCTCTTCTCCCAGTGGTTGAACAGGTCAGGTTTGATAGACAGTCTCTAGAAGATAATCATAAAGCACGTTATGAGTGTTCTGGACTCCATCTGGACTAAGAGGCAGCAGTTTAGACTGAATATGTGTCAGGATTATGTAGTTTCCCACGTTATGTGCCTATTCTTGGACCTGCTGTTAATTTTATAGTGTAGACATTTCTCTTGTCTTTCCTCCCATAAGCAAAGATGACTCACTAAGGCATGTCAATGCCAAATTTTGAATATGAGGAAATGTGAGACTTTAGCACAAGATAATGTTTCTACTAATATCAGGAAAAAAAAATGAAGAGCTTCTTCAAAATGTGGAAATTTAGGGACTTGAAGCAATATAGAGAAAAAAAAGTTCATAAAATGTCACAAGAATTTATTGTAGCCATAGACTTTTTTTTGTTACTGTTATCACAGGTTGCTATTCTTCTTATAGGCCTGAACTCAGTGAAAAATGAATAAGAACAACTTAAAAGAGAAGTACCGTTAATGGAATACTTGCCTGTAGAGGGGCTTATTGGTTTACACATTCATACTTACAGCAAAGGAAATCCAAACTCCAATACTTTTTGCTAAAAGAAAGAAATAGAAAACAAGACGATCACGTTATTAGCCTACCGGCTTCCCCAAAAGGGCACGTAAAACCAGATATATATGTTATTTGTTTACAATTGACCAGTCTAAAAACCCAACTCAGTGGTTTTCAGAGATTTTTTTAATCAATGTTTGTGTGTTTGATTTGTAGGCATGGTCAATCACCAAGTAAAACTTTTCTAAGAAATGTATCGTAAATTTTAAGTTAGGAATTACAGTACACCTGATTAATTTCTGAACATATAATATGTTGTTACTCCTAACTATTGCTTTCTGTACTCCTCTCAGTTACTAAATAATGTATTTTTTTATCTTCAGTAAAATCATTTTAATCTAAAAGAGAGAGATGGGAATATTTCTTGTCATTCTTTCTTATTGTGGACTAGTTTTAATACAGTTCAGAAACTGGAATCTGTGCATAATTGGAAAGCTTCTATTTGTGCAATATTTCTGTCATTAAAGGTGACAAATGACTTTCTGTTAACTGGAATTAAAAAAAAAAGAAAAACACAAATTGAAAATATTACAAAAAACATCTATACTCCCACTTTTGGAGTGTTAAGTTTTAAATGAGACTTTGTAACAGGCTGGGTTTTATGCATTGTGGTAGCACAGGGTGAGGGAAAAATGAAGGAAAAAATGCCTGAGTGACAGCACTCCACCCAGATAAGGCCACCGCTTAGAGAAACTTGGGAATGGCTCAATGCAAGTGCTGTGCCAGGAACACACGCTCTGCTGCATCCAGGAGTGATTTTCAATCATTCAACCCTTAAGAGGTCAGTGGTAGTAACAGCCTGCAGGCCTGTTCTCTCAACACAGGAAAGAGTCATGCCACTCCTGAAGCTGATTTAGGTCTTTTTTCTTATAACTTTATATTTAGGTTGGAAAGGACCTCTTCTGGAGGTCATTTAGTCCAACCCCCTGCTCAGTGCAGAGCAAGCATAAAAGTCAGCTGAGATTGCTCCTGGACTTGCCCAGTGAAGTTTTGAAAATCTCTGAGGATGGCGATTCCTCAACCTCTCTGGTTGTGTTTAACCAGTCTTACTGTGCGTTTTCTTTTAATACCAGCCAGAATTTGTGCAGCTGCATATTGTGGCCTTTGCCTCTTGCCCTTTGGCTGTGCTCCTCTGAGAGAGGTCTGGCTGCGTTTTATCTGTAACACTCCTCTGAGTAATTGAAGATTATAATTAGATCCCCTTGCAACTCCTGCCTTTTCTTCTCCAGCCTGGACAAACCCAGTTTTCTCAGCCTCTCCTTGAATGTCATGACCCACAGTCTTGGAGACACTCCAATGGACTTGGTCCAGTCATCCGTGCCTTGTACTGGTGAACCCCAAATTGGACACAACATGGTTCTCCAAATGCAGTGGCACAGATGCCAATCAGGAGGGAATAATCCCTTCCCTCAAGCTATTCCCTCGGAAAGGCATCCCAGCATGTGGTTAGCTGTCATTGCCTCAAGGGCGCACTGCTGACTCATGTTCAACCTCTCCTCCCCAGGTCCCACGCTGCAAAGCTGCTCCCGCCTGTTGGTCCCAGGCCTGTACCATTGCAGGAATTTCTTGTGTCTCATGTGCAAGACCTTTCGTTTGATTTGCTGGACTTTATGAAGCTCCTCTCAGCCAAAATGACTTACAGTGTATGCAAGATCAGCAATTCCATCATTTCTTCCTCCACAGGAACACCTTCTTTATTGATCTGCCTTTGAGCTTTGACTTTATGACTTTTGCCAGAAGCACATGAATCAGAAAACGGCCTCTAGCAGCTCTCTAACAGCTCTGCACAACATAATCTCTATGATTTAGAATCAACCTGTTCATAAGTAGTTAGTCCCAAATAGGATGTGTCTGGTGATAGAAGGGCAAATTATCCTGTCCTAGGCCAAAAGGTAACAAAGAATTGCTGGTCCCATTAGGAAAGAAAATGGAGAATATAGTATCTGTGACAAGAAAGGACAGTATATTATGAGGGGCCAGAGCACAAGCCTTACGAGGAGTAACTGAGGGAGCTGGGGTTATTTAGTCTGCAGGAGACTCAGGGGAGACCTTATTGCTCTCTACAGCTACCTGAAAGGAGGCTGTAGCGAAGTGGGAGCCCATCTCTTCCCCATGGTAAGTACAGATGGAACAAGAGGAAATGGCCTTAAGTTGCACCAGGGAGGTTCAGGTTAGACATTAGGAAGAATTTCTGCATGGAAAGAGTGGTGAAACATTGGAACAGGCTGCCCAGGGAAGTGGTGGAGTCACCGTTCCTGGTAGCGTTCAAGAAACTTGTAGATGAGGTACTTAGGGATGTGGTTTAGTAGCCCTGGTGTCGAAGGGTTTATGGTTGGACTTGATGATTTTGAAGTTCTTTTCCAACCATAATGATTTCATAATTCTATGATTCTATTTTCTCATCTCCACAAAATAATTAGAGGGGACAGAAGAAGAGACATAAGAAATTGTCACCATTTGAAGAGACAAGCTGGTCCCCCTGACCTTTCTAATAACTCTGCATGGAAATGGGCTGGAAATATCCATTTCTACTCTGGTAGGGTCAGGAGGTGTCTTTTTTTTTTTCCTTTTTTTCCCCCTTTTTTTTTCCTCTTCTGCTCTTAGAGTATAAGCAGAATGTAGATGCAGGAGAAATTAGGAAAGATCAGTAAGTGATTTGCTCTTCACAACATGTGTCGGAAGGAAAACACGTCTGAGTTCCTTACAGAAGACGACATCTCCTTTTCTGTTGATAGAATTCAGGGAAATGCTAATACAATCTTTTATGAAGTAGGGTTTTGGGGGAAAAAGCAGGATGTTTGTACTTTCCCTGATGCCAATATTTTCAGGCTTCTCCCTGGAGAATAGATAGTGGTTGGCCACAAGTAGTGAATCAAATAGCTGGATACACAGCTGATATATGGTCTCTGAAAAAAAAAATAGTTTGGTGGCTAAATTTGTGAACAAACCTTGTATAATTTGTGGAAAACTCTTAGTTTTTCACTCACGATATGAAATGTCCCTTCTGACTGTTTACATGTAATATGTATATTTGTTATTCAATAATCTCTAAAGATGTGTGGAAATGTTTGGGTTTCTTTTTAAAAGCCTCCTGAAAGGTCACATCATCAGTTTTGTGTCAGTAATATATGATGGCTTTCCTAATTAGAAAAGGCCTGATATTCTTATTGAAATCTATAGGAGCTGCTCTGCTCACTTCTGCTGAGACAGATTCAATCCCTGAATTGTAGTTATGTTCCACAAAGCCCAATAGGCGAAGATGAGCAGGGATTATATGCCCCCCTCTACCATAAGCAGGTCAGTGATTCTGTGTTCCTGTGGCAGGATGGGAATACCTTAGAGTGGGAGATGAACATGGGAACAGAGGCAGATGCTGATGTCCTTTGTTCATTTTCCTGAGGAGAAAATAAGGGAGACCTCTGAGTCTGACTCAGGGCAAACCACCAGTAGGACTGAATTTGGGATGAAGGTAAAAATGTCACTGCTGAAGGCAGTGAAGAGAGATCATGGCTGAAGGCGCTGAGGAGACTGGCTTCAAGGAGTGGACTCTGAGGTGACAGACTGATCTCATTTCTGGGATTTGACAAAAACAACACATCTGGATTAAAAAAAGAAAACTCAGGTGAAGAAGATGATAGTGCTGTGTTTGAAGGGCCTTTGCCAGACATCCTCGGCACTGCATTTCTCACTGTTCTGGATCACTTCTTTATTTTTATCTTAAGTAAAGCCTTTTGTAATTAACTTAATACTGATTTAATCATGACAATCATAGCTGGGAGATATCCAAGGCAATGATAACAAAAATTAAGCAGTGCACAGATTGCATCCATGACAAGAGATTGAAGAATAGAAAAATCCTGTGGGGCCAGGTCATGCTGTGGTTCTGTTGTAACTACTGTAAAAACAAAACCAAACAAAACAGAAAGCTAGAGCTGCCTCTCTGTGTTAAATCATGCTTTGTGTAATAACTGTGGACTGGTTTGTTAACACAATCCCATGTCGTGGTGAGGATTTGACAGCCACTTCATTACACAGCAACTTGGCTTAAAGATGGTGGGAGACGCACTCATTGTGTTTTGGGTCATTTGTGTTCATTAGCAAGTGCAAAGTCATCACAGCCGTGTTTGCCTTCTCCTGCTAAGTGAGGCTGTAGCTGCCTTGCTTGGACTCAGCTTCATTCTGATATGCACAAAGGTCATCCCACCTGATGCCTCATCTCCAAGAGAAAATGAGTTAGGATCATGGGGCACGATTTCTTCATTTATTTTTGATTTTTTTTTAATTACCTGGTGAGTTGTTTGCCCAACAGTAGCAGTGGATTGGAGGAGTCTCGGGGCAGGTGGTGGAGCCACTACCTGCAGGGCCACCACAATACTCCATCAGGCTTAGGTTGCCACGCTTAGACTAGTGCTTGCTTAGATAATCTAGCCAGCACTAGCAGAGGAAAACCCTTTAACATGATTCATGTGTTACCTGAAACAATGTCACAGCACCGTTTCAGATTAGAAAATGTAATTACCCTGATCAGTTGTTTACTAAGAAATTGTTTGAAGCTTTCCAAAGGCATTGTTTGCAGGCAGGGCAGTATCACATCCATTGTGTGTGTTCGTACTGGCCTGATAGATAATGATGTGAACTCCTAGAAAATGAGCCTCCCTCCGAGCATCAAGGTTTGGAAAGCTGCAGAATCTCAGGCAAGATACAAAATGTAATATCCTTAAACCTGTGACTATTAAGTTCATTATGCTTTTATTTGAAAACTGGACACTCAGCTTTTCAAGGATTTATGACCTTATCCTGCACACACCAAAGTAAATCAGAGTTTTGTCCTTGGCTTCATTTGGAGCAGGACTAAGGCTTTGCGATGTAATGTTTGATTTCCAAGCAATGAATTCAAGAAATAACTAGATCTGAGCAGTTATCAAGATCCCTTAGAGCTAATCAGATAAAAACCCTACCATTCTGAGGGGAGGAGGGAGGGTGCCAGAAATCAGGGCCACTGAGCAGCAGGAAAAGACATAGTGGAGTGTTTTTGTGTTGACAAAATTTAAAGTGGTGAGAGCTGTTCTAAACTAGCCCAAGCTGGAAAAACCTTTGCTGACTTGCAGAGCTGAGCCACCCTGGAGGACTGTAGTTTCATGATAAAATTGCTGTTCAAAGCTGATGCTGAATTTCAAATGTTACGTTGCACTATGCTCAATATCAGAGTCCAATCTCTCATTGGTACTGACCTGGAAGTAAAATTTAGTCTAAAATATCAGAGTATTGGGGTTTGCTATGTTTGAACATGATCAGGTTTAGGCTTTTTCCTTTTTCACACTACTGTAAAGCTTTTGGAAGAGGAGGAAGGAGGAACAGGCAGTAGTACTACTGTACTGTTTTTTTTTCTGTAATGGGAAATTTTTCAGCCAGGGAGCAGTTTATAAATTAATTAGCTTAATATGATGGCAAGAGTAATGCAGATAAAGAAAACACCTTTAGCCTGAGCTGTGCTTTCATATGGCTGGTTTCATGTGCCCATGTTCCACAGTGACTTCTGGTGCTTTACAGTTCAGTTTAGTCACCCTTATGTGGGCAGACCCAGACATGCTTGTAAATAGCAAGTCTAGCACGTGTCAAGAATTTGTAATGCCTGGTTCGCTGGTATTTGACTTGTTTCAGAGGAGCTTCAGCTACATGTAAACGTGCAGATCTTGATAAAAGGAATTGCTTTATGAAGCTGTGTGGTGCTGGCAGAAAGCTGGGGCAGAGGTTTATGTTTACAAAGGCTGAGATGCAGAACGGAGAACAACTAGCCTGGGAGACAAGCCCAGGGAACTTTCTGGTCAGAGTCACTGTATGACATTTATTAGATATTACTTTTCAATAACAGGAAAGGGGCATTTATAGTAATCCTCTTTCCCCTTCCTTTTCCTGCAAAGGGAGCAGAAGTTTCAGTTTTCTCCAAACCCCAGCAGATTCCCTGTACCTGTGCAGAGGTCAGGAAAGCTGCTGGGGACACAAAAACCTTCCCCTGCTATGGTTACAAGGACCTCCTCCCCCTTCACTCCGCCTTCCTCCTCCTCCTCCTCCAACCTGCCCCCAAGGGCTGCCTGGCCGGAGGCTGGGCCACAGGGAGAAATTCAAATCTTTATTTTAATTTACCTGAAACACCCCCCCAATCAGAGATGAGTCTCAAGAACATATCTCCCAGTGGAGTTGTTGGAAATCAAATGTTTGCTGCAATTTATTACGTTGGTGCTCAAATGCATAGCTAGGTCTCACCTTCTCTGCAGCAGATGTGGGGATCCCTCAGCTGGCAGCTCTGCATCCTGATGCCTCTCTCTCCTCGCAGTTGTTATCAGCCCTGCGCTGATTTCTGGTAATCCCATCACAGCCTTTCTTGTAGCTGTCCGCAAGAAAGCAGGACCGTCGCCCCATACTCATTGCAGCATTGCATGAAGCCACCTCTTACACACTGTATAGTGAGCCAGTGTCTTTCCTCTCAGAGGCCATATCCTCCCTCCAGGTGCATACACAAAGCCTGGAGATGTAAATGCACACATCGCACAGAGTCCTTGCACAGATATTTCTCCTGGTCCCCAACTGAAATAGCCATCCAAGTGGAATCATTTGTGAAATCCAAGTCTCCTTTTTCACATGCGCTATAGCTTCCCAGTATCCACAGAGGAGATTTCTCAGGAATGGGGTAAAATACAATTCTTGTGGAATTGAACCCACTGATACAAGCTGTTTCTCCCGTCCAGTGAGTAAGGTAGATGCCCGCACAGGTATGAGAGGAGCAAGGATATCCAAGTGCTTGCAGCACTGGAAGACACTGAAAATGTGAAGGGGTCTGAAAAACTGGTATTTAATGCACTGATCTTTGGAGCCTTCACAATGAGGCATTGTTAGATATAGGATCTGCTAAACAATGAGTCCTTGATAGGACATAATACCTATTCAGAAGCTCAGCTTTGCACACTTACTCTTAAAACATCCTTAGCTCAACTTAAATTTACCTTTGTTGCACACAATGCACATGTGACAGACGGCTGCATTCATTCATCTACTTTATTTAGGTCACTGACAGGCTTACCTACTGTCTGCTGTAAAGCTGAGATTGTTATGGCTTCTTGAATCAATACTGTTGATAGCTGCTTGCTTTTGACATTGTCACTACCAGATGCTTCAGGTGACACTGAAATAATGTTGAGGCAGCCTTAAAGCCTGGACTAAGAGCGTTCTGGGAGCACAACCTAGTTTCATCTGGCTGCCTTCTGTGCACACCTTATATGCCCTGTTTGGACAGTTTCTCCTTTGAATAAGAAATACAGCTTACAGCACATACTGTACTGTGTCTATCAGTGATTAAAGATCCGAAAGTCCTGTTTGTTGCTAGCGATCAGTTAAGCACCTCCTATTACTGCAGGCTGATAGCCAAGCTTGCAGGTCTGGAAAAGGCCTGAGAATCCAGGACACAATATCCCCACCGCACGTAGTGTACCTGCTGCTCAGAGCTCAGCCTTAGCAGCGAGCGCACGCAGTGCAGCTGGCATTCCTGTATTTCAGCAGCAAACAAAAGTGACCAAAAAATGACAAATGCTTTCACTAAAGCAGTTTGCTCTACATTAGTTTCATACTGGAAATGCTTTTAAAAAAAAAAAAAAAAAAAAAAAAGTTAGCCATTTTTATAAACATGCCTATTTGGAAATAAGTGTTACTTTTTGAAATCTCAAGCACTGAAAACAGATGAGCTTTTGGCGCTCCAAAGCCTATAGAAATGTGCTAATTTATTCAGTTGATATTAGAAAATAGGCTGAACTATTTCCAAGACCTAGAAAAAAATGCCAGTGGTGTTTTTTGTATTTCATATCAAATGTGTAGGTATTTTAAGCTACAGCTGTTCCCTGCAGTTCCTGGAGGTACCACTCAACAGGGAATGTACTTTCTAGCTGGATGAAATGTTGAGAAGCTGCAGCTCTGAAGAAGACATCCATGATGCATTTAGTCAGCACATTGAAGCCATTACCAGTTTAATTAAAAGTGAAGGCCATTTAGGATTTTTTTTAACTCATATGTTACAGATCTGCCCACGGGCTGAATGGTTCATGGTCCATCTCCTTCTCTTTTGCAGTGAAGCGCAGTGCTAACTGGAGATTGGAGAGAAAAGAAGAAAGAGGGGAGGCAGGACTGCTGATCAAACAAGTCCATGCTTGTCCTTTGGACATGCCTGCTCTTGCTGCCCTAAGACCATTTACACAGCACTTGAAGCTGGAATGCCAGGCTAACCTTTCAATGAAGGCAGCTTATGCGGTAGGAGAAGTAACTGCCCACCTGATGGGCCAAGTGGCTGTCAGAATGACCTAAAAAGCCCCGCAGTGTGACAGAGATTTTGATCAAGCATAAGGGTAAGGAGGAAGTACTCCATTTACATACGTACCTTGCCTAACAGCTACTGCAATAGATGTAAATTAAAAGTAAAAAC